>CAUYUJ010014244.1:90000-112429 GCA_963575745.1 Prorocentrum cordatum | reverse complement strand
GCCACGATCGGGATTCCGTCGAAACTCTGGCCTGAACGCACCCCATGAGAGGTCTGGTCGTCGTCGTCGTCGTCGTCGTCGTCGTCGTCGTCGTCGTCGTCGTCGTCGTCTCTCGGGTCGGCCGAGGAGCGGGGGAGCTTGAAAGGGGGGGGCGGGGCGGAATCTTCTGCATTGTGCGACTGTCTTCGGCCCTGTCGCCGGGCCGCCTTCTCGGCACACTGGCGCCACAGGCGCCAGCGGGCGCCCGGGAAGCTAGGTGCGTGATCTGATTCGCTACCTTCCCTGTTGCTGAGCACCCTGTCGTCCGGCCCGATCCTCTCGGGGAGGGGACTGGGGCTCCGAGGGTTGAGGCTTCGAGGACTGAGCTTCGATGATCGAGATTTGGGGCCTCCCCCCTCCCCGCCTCCCCTCCCTCCTCCGTTCCTGCTTCTCATCAGTAACTCTTCCCTGTCGCGGAAGAGGTGCGCTCTCGACCCGCGAATCAAAAATCTTCCCTGTCGCACCCCGAGACGTGTCGGTAGGGCGGGCCGTGCGTTTCGTCTGAGACTTTCCCCGCCCTTTTTGATTCTACAGCTCAGAACTTGCAAGATGTTCACGGATGGACGGGCGGTTTTCAAAATGTGGCTCCCTCTTCAGCGCCCCGCGCGTTCGTTTTACAACGTTTGCAAACATGTTTCGCGGATGTTGGGCGGTTCCTTATCCAAGGTGGCTCTCGCCTTAGGCCGCGTAGATTTTCATGGATGGATGGCGGCCCCTAATCAAAACGTGGCTCTCGCCCCAGCGCCGCGCAATTTCGTTTCAACGTGTTGCAAGAGTTTCACGGGCGGCGGCTCCTTTTCAACATGTAGCTCTCGCCTGAACGCCCCGCGCATCAGTTTTCAAAATTTGCCAAAAAACGATTTCACGGATGGAGAGTGGTTCATTTCAAACGTGGTTCTCGCTTTAGGCCGCGTACACGTGTTTTAAAAGGTTGCAGGAGTTTCACGGATGGATGGCGGCTCCTTTTCAAAACGTGGCTCTCGCCGTAGCGCTGCGCACATTCGTCTCAAACGATTGCAGGATTCGCAGATTGAGGGCGGTTTCTTTTCAAAGTGCGGTTTTCGTTTGAGCGCCGCGCACATTCCTTTTCAACGTTTGCAAGCGTTCCACGGACAGAGGGGTGCTCCTTTTCAAAATGTGGCTCTCGCCTTAGCGCCGCGCGATTTCGTCTTAAGAGGTTACAGCAGTGTCTAGGATTCTTTTGGCTGGCGTGCCAGGAATGGGGTTTTGGCACCATGTGCGACTGCCAGGGCGGACCAATCACATTGATTCGCGGTGTTGAAGTCCCAGGGATGGTTTCCCGGCACGATTCAGGCCCGTCATGGCGCACCAGAAACTTGGATTCGCGGCGTTGACGTCAAAGGAAGAGTGTTCTGGCACGGTCCAAGATTTTTACGCGGTTGTCTTCCGACGAGGCATCTCCAGCAGCGAACATACATTCTTGCAGGGACTTATGAAAGGGAACATGCAGGGAGGTTTTTTTTGCAACATCGTTGATTGGTCTTGGATTTAATTGGGTCCTCCTCCTTATCCTCCTCCTCCTCTTCCTCCTCCTCTTCTTTCTCCTCCCACCTCCTCTTCCTGCTTTTTCGTCTTCTGCTGTTATTTCTCCTCCTCCTCCTCCTTCTTCTCTTGCATTCCTCGAGGGTCGAACTTCGAGGATTTAGTTGTTTCTTTTTAAACAGTTTTTCTCCTGCTTCGACTTCTGGCAGGCTCCCCGTCGCCACGGCTAGATTCCCTTTAAAATTCTGGGACCAGGACGCACCCCTAGAGGGGCCATAGGGGTCGACTTTTGACTCATAGGCCCAGGGCCCCTCGCATCGTGACAAAACCACGATGGAAGGTCTTCGGAACTGTTCTGCATCTGGAGGTTGTTTTCGGGCCCATGGGGCTTTCAACGAACTCCGGGGGGAAGGACTTCCAGGGGTCCACGATGCGCAACAGCTCACAACGTCGAGGGTATAGGGAAGTGAACCTGGAGGAGGAGGAGGAGGAGGAGGAGGAGGAGGAGGAGGAGGAGGAGGAGGAGGAGGGCTACGCCATTCTGCTGCGATGTTTGCCGTGGCACGGAGGAGGACGGCGAAGAGGACGAGGATGAGGAAGAAGGGGTGGGTGGGAGGGACAGAAGTAGGGGGAGGAGGACAGGGAGAACGATGAGGGGAGTTGGAGGGGGGGGAAGGGGATGAGGAGGAGGGAGGAGGACGGCGAGGACGAGGGGGAGAGAGATGGGTACAACGATGCCCCGTGCGAAGTCTCCACCCGACGAGTGTGCAAACAGCATTCTTCACTGCGTGAAGCGCCCATCTTGCAAGACGAGCGCCCCATGGGCTCCCACTTCAGTCGAGAGCACCGTTTTGAAAGACACTGCCTTCCATCTCTCGATCCAGAAGAGAAACAAGATGGGGTCATACAGTTCGAGGTGCCCAGCGAAAGCCCTGCTCGAAAAAGGAGCCGCCCCCCATCTGTTTGATTGTTGCTAAACTTCTGCTCGCACATTTCCCCGAAGTCTCAAGCGAGAGCCCCGTGTTGAAATCGAACCGTGCACCCCTGCAAGTGTCGCGCAGTGCTGCACTTGTGGCGACCACCTGTGAGGAACGGCACCGCCCTATACACCCGTGCAGCTGCTTTTTTTTTGAAGACGAGTGTGCGCGGCGCCGAGGCGAGAGCCCCACTCTGAAACCGACCCGCTCTCCATCGGTGTAACCGCCGGGAGCTTTGACGGCGAGTGTGCCCCGTACGGGCCGCCCTTCCGCCCGTGCCGTTAGCCATCTCGAGAGCTCCAGGGTCGCAAGCGGTGAGGAAGTCGCAGGCGCAAGGCCCAGCCCGCCCTACCGACACGTCTGGCGGTGCGAGTGGGCTTCAGGCCTCCCAAATGTGGCCGGAGCAGATGGGGTCGGAGGGCCAAGCCGCATCGCCGGTGCTTCGGCGATGCGGCTCGATGTGGAGCCCAATTTTCTCAACGCCGACGGCGGCGGAGCACTGGCGATGCGGCGCGAGCATCCAACACCGTCTACCCGGACCCCATCAGGTAGGAGAGGTGTTATTTACAGCGAGCGCGCAGCCTTACAAATTGGGTGCTCCATGATAATTTCTCATCTGCCGATGGGGCCGCGGAGACCTGGGGCACCTTTCGAAGCCCAGAATCGAGGAAGAATGTGCCCCTAGATTGCTTATATCAGGATGTATCATCGTGCGTGCCTGCGCTATAAGCAAATGGATGGAGGAGAAGGAGAAGGACGAGGCAGCCATGGGGGATGATGATGATGCTGCTGCTGATGATAATAATGATGATGATGACGATGATGATAATGATGATGATGACGATGATGATGATAAGGATTATGCTGATGATGATAAGGATGACGATGCTGCTGGTGATGATGCTGATTATGCTACTGCCGCTGCTGCTGCTAATGATTGTGATCATGATGATGCTGATGATGCTGCTGCTGCTGATGATGAGGCTGCTGCTGCTGATGATGATGATCATGATGATGCTGATGCTGATGACGATGATGCTGATGATGATGATGATGATGATGATGATGATGAGAGTGGTGATGTTGATACTGGTCATGATGCTGCTAATGATGATGATTCTGATACCGATGATGCTGATGATGTTGATGATGCTGATGTTGATGATGATGACGACGATGATGATGATGATGATGATGCTGATGCTGATGCTGCTGCTGATGATGATGACGATGATACTGATGATGAGGATGATGATGATCATGGCGGTGATGATGATGGTGATGATGATGTTGATGATGACGATGATGATATGATGATGCTGATGCTGCTGATGATGTTGATGACTATGATGCTGAACATGCTGCTGCTGATGATGATGGTTATGATGATCATGATGAAAATGCTGCTGCTGCTGTTTGCTGTGGCTGCTGCTGCTGACGACAATGATGATGGTGAGGAGGAGGAGGAGGAGGAGGAGGAGGAGGAGGAGGGAGAGGAGGACCAGTGTAAACCCAAGAGACATCAACGATGTTGGAATAAACCCTCCCTCTAAGCTCCCGCTTTATAGGGCTTACAACGGTTCATTTCCACTGAGGGACTGCCTCTTTGGAGGACAACCGCTTGAAGACTCTGGAGCATTCCAGAACATTGTTCTCGGGATTCCAACGCCACGGATCAACTTGACTGTTGCGTCTTGACGATCCTAAATCGTGCCAGAAAGCCATTCCTGTTTTTTCCCAACCATCTTGTGGTGTTGGGTCCTCGTTTTGAAGAGACGGCGCCCCGCGTTCCTCACCTCCTCCTCCTCCCCCCCTCCCTCCTCCCATCATCATCATCATCATCATCATCATCATCATCATCATCATCATCATCATCATCATCATCATCATCATCATCATCATCATCATCAGCATCATCATCATCATCATCATCACCACCGATTTCGGCACACCCCTCACACGTTTCGTGGCCCCATAGGGAGCTCCACCGAAGGCCCCAGTGGCAGGGTCCGCATGCCTCCCCACCACCCATTTCGGCACACCCCTCACACGTTCGTGGCCCCATAGGGAGCTCCACCGAAGGCCCCAGTGGCAGGGTCGCATGCCTCCCCACCACCCATTTCGGCACACCCCTCACACGTTTCGTGGCCCCATAGGGAGCTCCACCGAAGGCCCCAGTGGCAGGTTCGCATGCCTCCCCACCACCCATTTCGGCACACCCCTCACACGTTTCGTGGCCCCATAGGGAGCTCCACCGAAGGCCCCAGTGGCAGGTTTCGCATGCCTCCCCACCACCCATGTCGGCACACCCCTCACACGTTTCGTGGCCCCATAGGGAGCTCCACCGAAGGCCCCAGTGGCTGCGTTCGGCATGTGGCAGGGTCCACCACCCATTTCGGCACCACCCATCCGGCACACCCCTCACACGTTTCGTGGCCCCATAGGGAGCTCCACCGAAGGCCCCAGTGGCAGGGTTAGCATGCCTCCCCACCACCCATTCGGCACACCCCTCACACGTTTCGTGGCCCCATAGGGAGCTCCACCGAAGGCCCCAGTGGCAGGGTCCGCATGCCTCCCCACCACCCATTTCGGCACACCCCTCACACGTTTCGTGGCCCCATAGGGAGCTCCACCGAAGGCCCCAGTGGCAGGGTCCGCATGCATCCCCACCACCCATTTCGGCACACCCCTCACACGTTTCGTGGCCCCATAGGGAGCTCCACCGAAGGCCCCAGTGGCAGGGTTCGCATGCCTCCCCACCACCCATTTCGGCACACCCCTCACACGTTTCGTGGCCCCATAGGGAGCTCCACCGAAGGCCCCAGTGGCAGGTCCGCATGGCCCCACCACCACCCATTTCGGCACACCCCTCACACGTTTCGTGGCCCCATAGGGAGCTCCACCGAAGGCCCCAGTGGCAGGGTTCCGCATGCCTCCCCACCACCCATTTCGGCACACCCCTCACACGTTTCGTGGCCCCATAGGGAGCTCCACCGAAGGCCCCAGTGGCAGGGTCCGCATGCCTCCCCACCACCCATTTCGGCACACCCCTCACACGTTTCGTGGCCCCATAGGGAGCTCCACCGAAGGCCCCAGTGGCATGGTTCGCATGCCTCCCCACCACCCATTTCGGCACACCCCTCACACGTTTCGTGGCCCCATAGGGAGCTCCACCGAAGGCCCCAGTGGCTGGTTCGCATGCCTCCCCACCACCCATTTCGGCACACCCCTCACACGTTTCGTGGCCCCATAGGGAGCTCCACCGAAGGCCCCAGTGGCAGGGTTCGCATGCCTCCCCACCACCCATTTCGGCACACCCCTCACACGTTTCGTGGCCCCATAGGGAGCTCCACCGAAGGCCCCAGTGGCAGGTCCGCATGCCTCCCCACCACCCATTTCGGCACACCCCTCACACGTTTCGTGGCCCCATAGGGAGCTCCACCGAAGGCCCCAGTGGCAGGGTTCGCATGCCTCCCCACCACCCATTTCGCACACCCCTCACACGTTTCGTGGCCCCATAGGGAGCTCCACCGAAGGCCCCAGTGGCAGGGTCCGCATGCATCCCCACCGCCCATTTCGGCACACCCCTCACACGTTTCGTGGCCCCATAGGGAGCTCCACCGAAGGCCCCAGTGGCAGGGTTCGTATGCCTCCCCAACACACATGTCGGCACATCCCTCACACGTTTCGTGGCCCCATGGGGATTTCCACTGAAGGCCCCAGCGACTGGGTTCGCATGCGCCCCCACACCCATGTCGGCACACCGCTCACACGTTTCGTGGCCCCATAGGGAGCTCCACCGAAGGCCCCAGTGGCTGCGTTCGCATGACGCCCCCACACCAATTTCGGCACACCCCTCACACGTTTCGTGGCCCCACAGGGAGCTCCACCGAAGGCCCCAGTGGCTGCGTTCGCATGCCGCCCCCACACCAACTTCGGTGCACCCCTCACACGTTTCGTGGCCCCGTAAGGAGCTCCACCGAAGGCCCCAGTGGCAACGTTCGCATGCCGCCCCCACACCCATTTCGGCACACCCCTCAAACGGTTCGTGGCCCCATAGGGAGATCCACCGAAGACGGTACTCACACCAGCATTACTCACAACTGCATATGGTTGGGTCCTTCGCCAGGCTAATTTTTTCAACACCGCGAATCAACGTAACTGCTGCAGGCTCATAATCTTCAATCCTTCCAAAACACCATATCTGGTACGTTGATCATGGGAATCCGTGAAGGCTTTGTTTTTTTAAAACGAATGTGCGCGGCTCTAAGGCGAGAGCCACATTTTGAAGAGGAACCGCTCTCAAACCGTGAAGCCCTTGCAAATTTTCAAAACGAATGCGCGTGGCGCTAAGGCGAGAGCCACATTTTGAATACGACCCGCCCTCCATCCGTGAACCCCTTACGATTTTGTTACACGAATTTGCGCAGCTCTAAGGCGAGAGCTACATTTTGAAAACGACCCGCCCTCCATCCGTGAAGCGCGTGTAAATTTTGAAAACGAATGTGCCCGGCGCTAAAGCAATAGCCACATTTTGAAAACGACCCGCCATCCATCTGTATAGCTGTTGCTATTTTTCAGCTTCAGATTCATCAATGGTGAGGAAATCTCAGGCGAAACGCACGGCCCGGCCTAACATTGGCCTCGGGGTGCGACAGGGATAATTTATTTATAAGGAAACGGAATGGAGGAGGCAGAGGAGGAGGAGGCGGAGGAGGAGGAGGAGGAGGAGGAGGAGGAGGAGGAGGACGAGGACGAGGACGAGGACAGAGACGAGGAGGAGGAGGAGGAGGAGGAGGAGGAGGAGGAGGAGAAAAAAAAAACAGGAGCAGGAGCATGAGCAGGAGGAGGCGGCGCAGAAGGAGTGTGAGGAGGAGGAGGAAGAGGAGCAGGAGGAGGAGGAGGAGGAGGAGGAGGAGGAGGAGGAGGAGGAGGAGGAGGAGGAGGAGGAGGAGGAGGAGGAGGAGCAGGAGGAGGAGGAGGAGGAGGAGGAGGAGGAGGAGGAGGAGGAGAAGGAGAAGGAGAAGCAGGAGGAGCAGGAGGAGGAGCGAAGGAGCAGGAGGAGGAGCAGGAGGAGGAGGAGGAGCAGGAGAGGGCAGCAGGAGGAGCAGGAGGAGGAGGAGGAGGAGGAGGAGGAGGAGGAGGAGGAGGAGGAGGAGGAGGAGGAGGAGGAGGGGAGGAGGAGGAGGAGGAAGTGGAGGAGGAGGAACAGGAGGGGTGAGCGCGCGAGTGCACCAAGACCCGGCAGCTCCTCCGCGAAGTCCGGAGCAGCCCGGGCCTCTTCCTGCCTCGGAGCGGGGCAGCGGCCGCCCGAGCGGCCCCCGGGCCGCTCCCGGCGCAGACCGCCTCGGCAGTGCCGCCTTCGGCGGGGGACCGCTTCGGCAGAAGACCGTTTCTGCTCGGGGCCCGTTCGGGGGGCCGCTCAGCCCTGGCTGGCACCCTCTCGTTGTGGATGTGCGTTCTGGCGGGATGATGGGGGATTCTCGGACGGTTGGCTTGCAGTGGGGCACATCCCGCAGAAGGAGCGAGTCCTTTCAGGGGGCTCTCGACGGACGGTTTTGGTGATCTTAGGCCTCTGGGGACCCTCGCTGGGCCCCGGGGCCGTCAAACAACAGCTCAGGATGGAAAGCCGGGCCCCTAAATGGGTCGGGACCTCTGGGGGTCGAGGTCATGAACAAAAATCATGCCGTCGGGGGTCTGGGCACCCACCGATCTGAAGTTTCCCAGCCGCGGCCCCAGAGCTCCGCCCGCCCGGGGGCCGAGATCGAGGGGAATCGCTGCGATTGAAAGCATGTCAGGTCGTCGGAGATCTGGGGGCAGTGAGCGTGAGGCGTCCTTTTTTTGGGATCCAGGGGGCCCGGGGCGGCCGTTGTGGTCTCTGGGCCGGGGCGGGGGTGGGCCGGTGGGCCCCGAGCTGTCGGCCCCCCAAGCAGGGGCCCGCCCGCAGAGGCAGGCTCTGTGGCTCGCGTGCTTTTTCGCGCCGGCCACGCCGCACCACACGGGGGGCCAAGTCGCTCTGAGGGTGGCCGCCCAGCGTGCATGCGCTGGTTGGACTCGCTGTCGGGTCGGACGAGGCGGGGGGGTGGGAATAAGGAGAGGGTGCGGTGCGAAATCTGCTGCACGCAGCTGGTTTCGGCCTCGCCGCCGGGCGCCTTCCGCAAAGCATTGGCGCCTCTGGCGCTGGAAGGCGCCCCAGAAACCAGCTGCGCGAGCTGATTCTCTAACTCCCCCTGCCCCTATCGTCCGACGCGACACTGGCGCTTCGGAGGAACACATGCGCGTGTTCTACCTGTGCCCAGGGGGCGGTGTTCTGCCGCGGCGGTCCTCTGCCAGAGCGTTGTCCCGTATTGTCCTGTCTCTGGGTGCGACCATAGACCGCGACTGCTGGGCCTCGACGAGACGAGAGAGGGAAAGCGGAGGCGTCGGCAGGCTTCTCCTCCTCCTCCGCGTCCTTCCCCGACATTCTCTCGCTGCGAACATGTCACAGCGGACAGGTTCGGCCCATGTTCGGCCTCCGGGGGCCCTTGCAGGGCCCCTGGAACGTTGAACAACGACTCAGGAGGAGTGTTAGCCCGCGTGGGCCCCAGCCAGTAAGCTCTTGCACTGTGGCTGTGTATACGGGCTGCCAAAGCGAGGGCTCGGCGGACCCCCCCAGGTGGGCGGCCCCGAGGCGGCAGCGAGGCGGCCACGGGCGGCGGCGCGGCGAGACCCGGGCGGGCTCCTCGAGCGGGGCTCCGCGAGGCGGCCACGGGCGGCGATGCGGCGAAGCCTCGGCGGCCCGAGCAACCTCCTGGGTGCGATAGGTAAGGGCTGCTGAGTGCAAGCGCTGTTTGTGGAAAATATGGTCCCTGCTAAACGGTCCAGTTGGGGAGCAGCCACCTTTCAGGGCAAGTCACGGCGTCGGATGTCTGGGTAGTCCGCTGTCCTTTTTTACACGTCCTTGGTCCTGGTCCTTATCCTCTTCCCTGTTTTCTTTTCCGTATTGATGCTCCTTCTTTGCGTCCTCGTCCTCTTCTGCCTCCTCCGCGCGCATCCTGGCACCTGCGGGACACAGAGATGGAAGAGTCGGATCAATGCACGACGGCGTGCTTTCCATGTAAATTCCCCGGGGAACGCACGCTGGAAATCTGCAGAAGCGTGGCGGAGCATTTCTCTTCTGCCTCCTCCTCTTCTTCTTCTTCTTCTTCTTCCTCGTCCTCCTCCTCCTCCTCCTCTTGATCCTCCACACCATCCTTATGATCATCCGCATCCGCATCAGCAGCAGCAGCATCATAATCCTCAGCCTCATCTCCATCCTCCTCCTCAGCATCATCATCATACCTCGCCCCTCCTCCTCCTCCGCCTCCTCCTCCGCCTCCTCCTCCTCCTCCTCCTACGCCTCCTTCTCCTCCTGCCTGCTCCGCCTCCTCCTCCTTTTCTTCATAATTCTGCCTCCTCTGCCCCTCCTCCTCCTCCTCCTTCTCCTTCTCCTTCTCCTTCTCCTTCTCCTTCTCCTTCTCCTTCTCCTCCTCCTCCTCCTCTGCCCCCCTTCCTCCTCCTTCTCCTCCTCCGCGGGAGCCCCCGTGCCAAGCCGAGGAGTTCCGCAACGTGCAGGGCCCCTCGAAGTGGTACTACCTCGACAGGCCGCCGCTCTCCTCGGCAGGGGCGGGCGGCACGAACCCCGCCCGGCGCATTCCTCGGTACGGAGATGCGTGGTCGTCGCTCCCGGCGCCTCCGGGCGACGGGCTGCAGCCGATTCCCCTGTGCCCCCAAAGTCTCTTTCGATCCGACCGATCCGACTCGATGCCGGCCTCGGCCACTTCGGTCCGGGGCGGCTCCGGCAGTCCGACGGTCCGGTGCGGTCAGACGCTCGCCTGGCGCTGCTGTGCACCCTGGCGCGGCCGATCCCCTTCGGCTTTTCGCTTCCGTGGTGAGGCAGCCCGATCCGATGCGCACTCCGATTCGATCCGATTTGTCGATTCGGTGCTGACTGATCTTGCCCCCCCCCTCCCTGCCATGCCATCTCCCCCGTTTCGCCCGCCCCGAGGGGGGGGAGGGTCGCCTCCTCTGGCCCAGGACCTCAATTCGATTCGCTGCGGGCAGAGCGTAATCAACAGAATGTACAGAACACGAGGGTGCGAACAACGATCATCGTACAATGAGAACAGTAGTACGTAAGGGCTTAGCCCCATGCCGCTGGCCCCCTGTCTCGGATAATGGGAGATGCAAAAGCTAAATCATGAGGTCTAGGCGCCGCCGTGAAGCAGCGTCGGGACCTGTTTGTTTTTCGACCCTGATCCTACGGATCTGCGTCACGGGTGCCACCGAATTTCAGAAATGTTGCAAACCCCTTGTCTTTTTGGACCCTGACCCTACGGATCTGCGTGAGGGGTGCCGCCGAATTTCAGAAATGTAGCGAATCCCCTGTGTTTTTGGACCCTGACCCTGCCGATCTGCGTGAGGGGTGCCGCTGGATTTTAGAAGTGTGGCAAATCCCATTTTTTTTGGACCCTGACCCTGCCGATCTGCGTGAGGGGTGCCACCGAACTTCAGACATGTAGCAAATCCTTTGTGTTTTTGGACCCTGACCCCGCCGATCTGCGTGAGTGGTGCCAGCGAATTTCAGACATGTGGCAAATCCTTTGTGTTTTTGCACCCTGACCCCGCCGATCTGCGTGAGGGGTGCCACCGAATGTGAGAAATGTTGCACATCCCATATGTTTTTGGACCCTGACCCCGCCGATCTGCGTGAGGGGTGCCAGCAAATTTCAGAAATGTGGCAAATCCCCTGTGCTTTTGCACCCTGACCCTGCCGATCTGCGTGAGGGGTGCCGCCGGATTTTAGAAGTGTGGCAAATCCCTTGTGTTTTTGGACCCTGACCCCACCGATCTGCGTGAGGGGTGTTAATTTTTACCCGCCCCAGCAATTCAGACAACACGCTCAAGGCATGGTAAGAATGCCCGTTTTGGGCCTCCCCACCCTCGCGCGGTCCATCAACAAGGAACAGTAAGCAGCAAGAAGCAGAACTGTAACGGTGGAAACTGGAAGCTGCAACTGGTACAGGAAACTGCGAACCTTCGGCCTACAGCCTGGTGGCCCCACAAGGGGGCCGGCGGATATTGCTGGCAATTGTATGGTTGGGGCGTTGGTTAAGAAATGTGCTGAGGAGGCCTCAGATCCTGGAGGATTCCTTATCTGATGAGGGCGGCGGCGGTACCCATAGGCCAATCCACGATTGGAGTCCCACCAGCGTCCTCACGCACCGGATTCCTTGTCCAAGGGTTGCTTATCCGATGCCCTCCCCGTAACAGTGACTTGATGTGATGGAGTGAGGTCGCAGTGAAGCGGAGAGCCCCGCAACAGGGAATCGGTTTCGGTGTCGTGTTCGTGTCGTGCGTGCGGGCGAGGCAAGGCTGCGTGGGCGGGCGAGGGGAGTGGACCCCCCCCTCCTCTGGCCAGGGCGCGGCCGGGCCAGACGGCCGCCCCTCTCCCCCGGTTGGCAGGCGGTGGACGGGGATGTCCCGCCGTGGTGTCCCGATGGTGTCCCGTGGTGTCCCGCCGTGGTGTCCCGTCGGTGGCCCGTCGGTGTCCCGTCGGTGGCCCGTCGGTGTCTGGTCGGTGTCCCGTCGGTGTCCCGTAGTTTGATCGATAGTGAAATCGATCGTGAGACCCACCGTGGGACCGATAATGAGATTGATGGTGAGATCGATCGTGATATTGACAGTGATATCGACAGCGAGATCGACAATAGTGAGATCGATAGCGAGGTCGATTGAGTGAGACGTTGGTTCTGCCCTCCCAGGACCTCCTTATCACCCGAATGGTGGTCGTATATGTACGCGTCGTAAGAAGAAGCGGCGGGTGCCTTTTCGCGAGTTCGGCTTCTGGGGGGCGTGGGGGGGGGGCTTGCCCCCCCCCCCCCCCTTCAGGGGCAGGGAGGAAGTGGCCAGGAGCGCGGCCCAGGGACGGGGACGAGAGCCTCCCGGGCCCTTCTTCTGCTGCTCCTCTTTCTCCTCCTCCTCCTCCTCCTGCGCCCCCCTCCTCCTCCTACATCCTCCTCCTCCTCGTTCTGCTCCTACCGCTACCTCCTCCTACTCGATGTGTAGGCGATGCGGCGCGATCCTGCGACCCCATCTGGGCGGACCCATTTTGGGAGGCCTCTGACCAATAGTGTGGTCGGCCAAGCAACGTCTGCTAATAGTTGCAGCTCTGGCTCTAGCATGATCCTTGCTCATGAGCTGTCTGATATTTTGCATGAGCGGCCTTGGAGGAGGAGCGGGGGGAGGAGGAGGAGGAGCAAGATGGCGAGGCGGATGATGAGAAGCGGATGATGGTGATGCTGAAGAGGATGAGGATGCGTATGAGGATGCTGATGACAGGGATGATGAAGAGCATGATTCTGTTCATGCTGATGATTCTGATGATTCTGATGATGCTGCTGCTGATGATGATGGAACTGGTGATGATGCTGATGCCGATGATGATGATTATTGTGCTGATGATGCTGCTGATGTTGCTTATTCTGTCTATGATGATGAAGGCGATCATGACACTGGTGGGTTATGATGATGATATTAATGATGATGCTGGTATGTTGCTAATGCTAACGATGCTGCTGGTGATGATGGTGATTCTTGTGTTGATGATGATGATGCTGATGATGATGATGCTGATGACGCTAATGATGCTGATTCGGATAATGACGATACTGATTGTGATGGTGCTGATTATGTCGGTGCAGATGGTCTGGAGTACGCTATTTATGATACTGGTGATGCTGATGGTGGTGATGATGCTGCTGCTGATGATGCTGCTGCTGCTGATGCTGATGTTGATGCGTCTGCTGCTGATGCTGATGCTGATGCTGATGCTCATGATGCTGATGGTGCTGTTGATGCTGATGGACAGTATCATGGTGATGATGCGGCTGATGCTGATGACAAGGATGTTGATGATACTGATGCTGCTGATGCTGATGTTGATGATGCTGGTGATGCTGATGCTTATTGTGATGGTGGTAGTGGTGGTGATGCTGATGATGCTGATGACGATGCTGATGTCGACGATGATGATGCTGACGACGATTGTGATGATGATGCTGATGATGATGTTGACGATTATGCTGATGATGCTGATGCTGATGATGATGAGGATGCTGCTGATGATGATGCTGTTGATTATGATGATGACGATGATGCTGATGATGCTGATGGTGATGTTGATGATGATCACGATGATGATGATGCTGCTGCTGACGCTCATGATTATGATGATGCTGATGCTGCTGATGATGCTGTTGCTGATGATGATAAGATTGAGGATAATGGTTATTCTGTTACTGATGATGCTGATGATGGTGATGGTGATGATACTGATGATGATTATGATGATGATGGTGATGATGGTCATGATGATGATGATGATGATGATGATGATGATGATGATGATGATGATGATGATGATGATGATGATGATGATGATGATGATGATGATGATGACGATGATGATGCTGACGATGTGGAGGAGGAGGAGGAGGAGCAGGAGGAGGAGGAGGAGGTGGAAGAGGAGGAGAAAGAGGAGGAGGAGGAGGAGGAGGAGGAGGAGGAGGAGGATGGTGAGGAGAAGGAGAAGGAGGAGGAGGAGGAGAAGCACGAGGAGGTGAGGAGATTGAGGAGGAGGAGGAGAAAGAGGAGGAGGGAAGAACGACGCTGGCCTTTCTTTCCGAGACAACGGATCTCCAGCGCAACCGGCCAGTGGCAGCTGCGGCCGACTACGCAGGCCTTTCGCCGCGCGCGCCGCGACCTCTCCGTTCGAGTCTCCGCTCTTGGGCGGCGGGGAGGGGTGATGATGCTGCTGCTGATGATAATGATGATGCTGAGGATGCTGATGTCGATGATGACAATGTCAATGACGACGACGACGACGATGACGATGACGATGACGACGATGACGATGACGATGACGATCATGATGATGATGATGATGATGAGGAAGATGATGAGGGCAATTCCAATAACGATGACGATGACGATGACGACGATCACGACGACGACGAGGATGATGATGCTGAGGATGCTGATACCGATGATGACAAAGTCAAAGACGATGGCGACGATGACGATGACGATGACGATGATGATGATGATGATGATGATGATGATGATGATGATGATGATGATGATGATGATGATTCTGCTGCTGCTGATGATGATGAGGGCAATGCCAATAACGATGACGATGACGATGACGACGATTACGACGACGATGATGATGCTGATGCTGATGCTGCCGATTATGATGATGATGATGATGATGATGATGACGATGATGATGATGATGGTGACAATGACGATGACGATGACGATGCCGACGATGGTGGTGGGAATGATGATTGTGACAATGATGATGACGACGATGATCTCGGTTCATTTTCAATTTTTTCAGTGGGCTTTCTTTCCACCGTTTTTGTTCGGCGTGTTTGAACATTCTGTTTAGTTCCCAACGAGAAACCAATCAACGCTGAAACAACGATTATTCGTTTTGCGTTTTTAACTACGTTTTTTCAGCATGATCGTTTCATGTGGTTGCGTTCTTGAACATTGCCGTCTACGACGTCCTCAGTTTCATCTCCTGGCGTGAAGTCCTTCCTACATTTCTTTTGTGATTCTTACTGTTCCTTTTGCTTTTCTTTTGCCCTCGCTGTTGGCTGGGGCGTTGGGCCTCCGGGTCCGAATTCCGATTGCCCCTCCTGGGGTCATTGGGCCTCCGGGCCTGTTTCAGGCTGGTGTTAAGCCGGTGTTTGAGCGAAGACAACAGGGAAGACAAGGAACAGCCTTCGACCAGAAAGCAAACAACATTTAAGCCTGATGATCCACAGAAACGGGCCCAACCACGCTAAACCACGGAGAAACAGTCGCTAAGACACCGTTTCGTATTTTTAAGTGTTTTGAGCTAGCCATGAGCCGAAAGTGCAAGACGAAAAACAACACCCAGGGCGTTTGTAAGTAGAACCAAGATGATGACGATGACGATGACGATGACGATGACGATGATAATGATGATGATGATGATGATGATGATGATGATGATGATGATGATGATGATGATGATGATGATGATGATGATGATGATTATGATGATTATTCTGATTGTGATGGTGATGATTCTGATGATGATGATGATGCTGACGATGATGATGCTAGTTCCGATGATGATGCTGACTGTCATGATGCTGATCATTATGATGATGCTGCTGCTGATGCTGATGGTGGTGAGGACGATGATGCTGATGCTGATGCTGTTGATGATGATGCTGATGACGACGATGATGATGCTGCTACTGACGGTGCTACTGATGATGATGATTATGACGCTGATGCTGATGATGATGCTTATTCTGAATCTGCTGATGCTGATGCTGAAGATGATGATGATGATGATGCTGCTGTTGATGATGATGAGTATGATTATGATGCTGATGCTGATGATGCTGCTGATAATGATGATGCTGATGATGATGATGGTGATGGTGGTGGTGATGATGCTGATGATGATGCTGATGCTGGTGATGATGCTGCTGCTGCTGATGATGATGGTGATGCTGATGATCATGATAATAGTTCTGCTGCTGTCGTTGTTGGTGATGACGATGATGGCTATGTTGATGGTGATGGTGATGATATTGATGAGGACGAGGATCTGAGGGGACTGTTGAGGATACGGCTGAGCAGAACAAGAGGTAGGGTAGGGTAGGAGGTGGATGGGAAGGCGTAGTAAGAGGAGGAGGAGGAGGAGGAGGAGGAGGAGGAGGAGGAGGAGGAGGAGGAGGAGGAGGAGGAGGAGAATGAGGAGGAGGAGGCGGAGGAGGAGGAGGAGGAGGAGGAGGAGTAGGAGGAGAGAGCTCGCTCGCGGGATCCCTCGCTCGAGAACGTGTCAGCGCGCATGGCCAGGCCCGCGCAGGCGGACCTTCGGGCCGACGTCCGCCGCCTTCGGTCGCCATGAAGGAGAGGGGTCCTGAGACGGAGCAGGACAGGCTGCACAGTCGTAAACTTTCGGAGCTCCGCGCGGATTCCTCGGATCGGCGCCGGGCCCCCTCCTGTGTGTTCGTGCGGCTCGTGCGCCTTCTGCGTCCCGCCAGTCTCTTTCGACTCGGGGCGCTCTGGCCGCGCAGCCGCTCCCGCCTCTGCGAGTGCCGCTGGCGCCGCGAATGCGCAGCGTCGGGCCTGATCAGCCGGTCAACCCTGCAAATAGCCATGGAGCCCTTGGGCAGGGCTGAACCTAAACACTGTTTTTTTTGCTGTTTTCTTTTGTCTTCGTTTTACGGTTGCTTTTTGTCGTGAACGCTTTTCAGCACACGCTTTCGCATGCTCTGAACGCTGGCCGTCGCCCCCCTGCGTTTTGGCCACTGGGCCGCCGTTTTGTTGGTCGTTCTGTTTTGGCACAGGCAGGTGCCGCACGGGCAGGCACCAGGGCCGTGTGCCCTGCCCGTCGCGACTCGTGTCCTCCTAATGCCTGGCATCGGACAGTCTGCGCTATCGGTCGGACGGGGCTAGGACGAGGACAAACCCGTTCCAGAGCGTCCCAGAACGCTCTGAGAGCGTTCCAGAACGCTTCGAGCAGGCTGCGGCGCCCAAGACATCATCCAGGGCCGCTGGACCGCAGAGATTCTCGATTTATCCTCACCCGATTTGGTCCTCGTCCTGGCTTCTTCTTACTCGGAGAGCCGCGATCGTTCAAGGTCGAACGAGCCGGGCGGTGTCAGAGACCAGCACCGAATCCGTCCTGGCAAGGGCCTGCCGAGCAGATCCTCGGCCCGTCTTTGCCCCCTCCTGCCGCTGCGCTCTCTCCCTTCCCCAGTGTGCAGCCGAGGGCCAGCCCGCTCCGGCGCGGGGCCTTGGGTTCGAGCATGGTGTCCTTCGGCTGCACATGAGAGTGGCCTCGACTAGACGTGAGTGACCTTTCGCCGGATGGACCCTTGGTGCGGGCCCACCGGGGTCCCCCGATCGATGGACCCGAAGCGGTAGCAGTGGCTTGCGCGCCAGGGTTTGGCCACCCCGCGTCCCCCGTGACGTCGCGCACCACAGGGCACTCTTGCCCATGGTCACTCATACGTGTAGCCGATGGCCCTTCGCCGGAGCGACCTTTGGTGCGGGCCCGGTGGGGCTCCCCGACCGCTGAACGCGCTGCGATAGTGGCGTCGTGCGTGCTCAGGTTTTAGGCATCCCCGCGGCCCCCCCCTAAAGCCGCGCGCCAGAGGTCACTCCTGCCCAGGGTTCATACCTGCCTGTAGCCGATTCTTCCAGACCGAACAGCGCCTGTCGGCCGAAGCTTCTTCAGTGAGGCTCTCCGCAGACTCCCGGTGCGAGGCGTGGGCTCCGTCCGTTGTCCTCGCCTTCGGCAGCGCTGGGACTGACCGCACGCCTCTCAGCACACCTCTCGTTGGTGCCGGGGGCCACGCACTCCATGCGGGTGTGGACTCTCTACGCCTGAGGCCTCCCCCCGGGTTCTCCCTCCGCGGCCGCCCTCTTCCTCTCCTCTTGCCCAGTGTGCGCCAGCCCCTGGGGCGGTCCGCCGGCTTTCGGCCGCGTTGGCCCTCGCCTTCGCTGCTGACCAAGAAGGTGCTCCGTCAGTCGGTGAGCTCCCGACGTCAACAGATCCGTGCATGAAAGCATCCTCTGGTCTGCGGCGCCCTGGCGCGCATGGTGGCGCTCGCCTGCGGGGGTCTTGGAATTTTCGCAGAGGAATTGAAGTCATTGGTGCCCCAGTCCGGCCCGACGTCCTGATTTCAACGGGCTGCGTGCAAGCTCAGTGCGTGTGCCAGCAGGGGGAGGAGGGATGGAGATGGGACAGACCGATGTTTTTCGTGCCCTAGGACAGCCGCGCAGCGATCAAAGTCGACAAAGCGGTCCCTGAGAAGGGGTCGCGAGCTCCGGGACCCGCATGCTGAACAAGTCAGTGCCTCCGAGGTTTGAGAATGTCGCGGATTTGAAGTCTCTGCGCAGTGCAGACAAAGGAGATGATAAGCGGGAGTCCGTAGCCGTGCGCTCAAGCCAGTTCTATGACAGGGCCGTTGATACGCTTGCTGGAGAGCAAGGACCTGGTCGGTCTGAACGAACTGCTCTCACCTACTCTGAAAGCAGTTCTGGGTCCGATCCGCTTAGAGCAAACAGCTGGCGAGCGTTTCACTGGTGGGAGGTCGACTCCAGTGTGGAAGTTGTTCTTCACGGCCACTCGGGGAGACAAGTCCAAGGCGACGCAGCTTGTAGTGAAATGGGTAAAGCCTCCCAGCGACTTTCGAAAGCTCTCATATGCAAACGAACGGCAATTCTATCTTGGCGCTGCTTCGGTTGTGCGTAAGTCATGTAGGATACCGCACATGCTAATGAGCGAGATTGACTCGTGCAACGTCTGCTTCGTTTTTGATGACCTAACTGTCGATTATCCCCTGCACCCTGAATGCTTGAGCATCCAGGAAATGCAAGCAGCACTGCGTTGGCTTGCTCACTTCCATGCATGTTTTTGGGAGGCCGATGCCGCCGGAGGCAGTTTCCCAGTGGGCATGTGCTCAAGCGGCGATTATTGGGGCCTGGCTAGGGGCGATAATGAGGCTCGCCTGGAAGGTGTGCCGAATTCTTTGATGGCGTCGGGCAAAGTTTTGAAGTCACATGGCGTATGGGATGCCGTGCGAACATTAGGTCCCCGACTTGCAGCAGCGGCACCTGCGTTAGACATGGCGTTGCGAGGCTCGAAAGGAAATAGAGGTTTCATCAAACACAGAACGTTGCTTCACGGAGACTTCAAAGCGGCCAACATGTTCCTGAAAGAGAGAAGTCCAGGACAGTTCGAAGCGGCAGCGGTAGATTTTGAATTTGCTGGGCCAGGTTTGGTAGCAGCGGATCTCGCGAATTTGTTATTTCCCGACTTGCGAATGAACCTTCTCGAGCACGAGCCAGAGTTGATTCGCTTCTACCACGGCGCATTACAGGACCGCCTTGACGAACTTGGCATGGGCAGCGACTTTTCTGTAGAAGTGCTAGAGGCCCACTATGCGGCTGCGCGTTGCGATTACATGCGCTACATGCTAGGCCGCGGTTGGACTGCTTGCGCGGCCGGCGATGCACACATCTTGTTGGCAGTGGACCGGGACCTCCGCCGTCTCGATGGTGGTGACCTTGTTCCTCCCGAAATCTACGAGCAGAAGCTGGCAGCCTTGTTTAGGGTGTGATTAGAGTTGTGAAAGAGTACTCTCCTCCTCCGCTTCATTTGGCATTCACTATCAAATCATTGCGCGGAAAATCTTAGCGCTCTTGTGGCCGTCTTGGGCTTAGTGGTTTCTTAGAACGGCAGGGGATGCTAGTACATGCTGTCTTGTTGGTTGTTTTGAAGTTGCCTGTGCTTCCTCATTGTGGTACTGGTTCTGGTTGCGTCTGTGTTTTGGTCGCGGAGTTGGAGTTGTTTTAATTGAGTGTATCTGGGTGCATCCATAAATAGAAACATGTGTAGCATGTACAGCTGTAGCGACGCGACAGCGAACTTCGACAATTCAGCAAGATGGCGCGACCTGGGAGCGAGAACGGGAAACTCCATCGGCAGCCGAAGACGGTAGCTCTAGACGGGGCAGGAACGCTCAAGTACGGAGAACCACATTGGCAACCAATGGAACACGGCGCGCGGGCGGGCGAGGGGGCATGCGGCTAACTGAACGCGGAATAGCAACTGCGCGGAAGACGGCCGCGAACCTTGTCACACAAAGGTTTGCCAATGTCCCAAACCCGGGTGTACAGCGGAACCGAGAACGTACGAGAGACGTGAAAGCGCAAAACGACGAAGAACGCCCTGGACGCTCTGATGGACATCTGATCTGAGGTCTTGTGGCCTTCTTGCAGTCGTTTTGGGGCCGCCTTGGCCAGTCCTGGGCCGTCTTGGGCCATCTTGGGTGGGTCATTGCGTCGTCTTGGAGTCATCTTGGGGCCGCTTGGGGCCTCATTTGGGCTGCCTGTGGTGAGTGTTGCGGGCATCGGGGGGCTCCTGGACTCATGCGGTCTCTTGGGAGGAAGAGGGAGGCATACAGAACACACTGACAGAACAAACTGTTTGTTCACTACGTCTGCCTTGTGAAGGACGTCCTGAGGGGGTGCCCTCTGGGGTGTCTTGGGCGCCTCTTGGGGCCCCTCGTGCTCCCCTCGGTGTTTTCTCGGGCGCAATTACGTTCCTCCGGGGGCAACATGTGGGGAAGCTTGGGGAATCCGTGGAGAGGGGTACTGTGCTGGCCGGTGGGCGTCGATGAGGAGCGTGGGCGGGGGGGCGGCGCTTCGGGAACTGCGGGGAACAATTCATTCTGCTCCTGCATGGTACCACTTCCCGACGTGGCAGGGGGGCACGGTGCCAGATGGGACGCAGCAGACCAGCAAGCGGCGTCGAGGGCCCGCCGGACAGGAACGAAGAAAGGGCTCATGCGAGAGAGAGAGAGAAAGCAGAGGCACGCAGCGCAGAGAGCACCACGGGCGACCAAGAGCCGGGGAGACCGAAGCTCGACGGTGCGCCCAAGGGCAAGGAGGAGGAGGAGGAGGAGGCTCCTCCTCCTCCTCCTCCTCCTCCTACCCTACCCTACCTCTTGTTCTGCTCAGCCGTATCCTCAACAGTCCCCTCCGATCCTCGTCCTCATCAACATCATCACCATCACCATCAACATAGTCATCAACGTCATCACCAACAACGACAGCAGCAGAACTATTATCATGACTATCAGCATCATCATCATCAGCAGCAGCATCATCACCAGCATCAGCATCATCATCAGCATCACCATCATCACCAGAGTCCCCTCCGATCCTCGTCCTCATCAACATCATCACCATCACCATCACCGTCAACATCGTCATCATCGTCATCACCAACAACGACAGCAGCAGATCTACCATCATGATTGCCTCTTCCTCCTCCTCGGCGTTGCCCCAGATCGGGACCTCCCCGGGGTTGGGCCGGACGTTCCCTCAGCATTCTGCGAAGCCGCAGAGGTCTTCCCAGAAGGCCTCCGGCCTCCCGAGGAGCCACGCCGCCTTCTGAGAGGGCTCGCGCCCTCTCACTTCCCCGCTCGGCGCGCCGCCGAGAAACCAGCGGGTATCCTGGGGCGCTCCTCCTCCTCCTCCTCTTCCTCCTCCTCCTCCTCCTCCTCTTCCTCCTCCTCGGCGTTGCCTCAGATCGGGACCTCCCCAGGGTTGGGCCGGACGTTTCCTAAGCATTCACTGTTTACCCCCCCCCCCCCCTCTTTTGCATGGCGCCCCTCGGGAGAGGCGTTCGGCAATGGGCAACCGAGTGAGGTAGCTGAGCGCTGGAGGGCTGGACGCCCGCTTGCTCTCTGGACGCTCGTGCGAGCGGATCAGACCGGGTATGGTCACGTAGCAAGATAGAGGAGCTCAGCATACGCTGAGCCGTAACAGCGCTTCTACAAAGCGGACCTGCGGAATGGATCTTATAGAATTGTGTGAGAGAGAGAGCCTCCCTAAGGGTAGCCGCGCTGTGACATCGTGTCAGCGCTCCACTTCTAGCACCGCGCACATCTGTTTTAGCTGCTCCCAGCAGTCATATCGGTTTATCTGCCCTCCCACACTGTGGCTCTCGTCTGAGCGCTACTCGCATTCGTTTAAAGCTTCCAGTAATATCTCGGATGCAGGGCGACTCCTTTTCAGAACGAGGCTGTCGCTTGAGACTTTCTCAGTCTTTCTTGCCATACGTGTAAGACTGCGTAGGAGCTTCACTGCCAGAGGGCGCGTATTTTTCAAACAGGGTTTCTTCATGTTCAACGTCTTCCTCCTCCTCTTCTCCTCCTCCTCCTCATCATCATCATCATAATCATCATCATCATCATCATCATCATCCTTTCTCTCTTCCTCATTAGTGGTGATGCTCTTGGCTCAGACATGCACGCCTT
>CAUYUJ010014244.1:50000-85000 GCA_963575745.1 Prorocentrum cordatum | reverse complement strand
GCCGGGCCCTGGGCCCTGCAGACGTCGGCGCGGAGGGCGCTGCGGCATCACCGCCGGTGCGCCGCGGTTGCTGCCCCGGGAGGGCGCGGGCGGCCCGGTGTGCCCGCGGGGAGAGCGCGGCGGTCACACGCTGTTCGGTGGCTGCCGCCCTGCCAGGGCGCGGGGCCAGCGGCCAGCGTGCAGAGCGGCCAGGGAGGGAGGATAGTACAAGGGGATGGAGGGAGGGAGGATAGTACAAGGGGAAGGGGGTGGATGGAGGGAGGAAAGTGGAGCAGGGGAGGGGGTGGATGGAGGGAGGATGGTACAAGGGGAAGAGGAAACCCTCAGATCCAGGCGCTGCATTTTTTTCCCCTGCGGGCGTGTTTGCCCAGCTTCGGGCCCCGGGGCATGCGTCACCCACACCCAATTCGGCACACCCCTCACACGTTTCGTGGCTCCATAGGGAGCTCCACCGAAGGCCCCAGTGCCCGCGCCCGCATGCGTCACCCACACCCATTTCGGCACACCCCTCACGCGTTCCGTGGCTCCATAGGGAGCTCCACCGAAGGCCCCAGTGCCCGCGCCCGCATGCGTCAGCCACGCCCATTTCGGCCCACCCCTCACACGTTTCGTGGCTCCATAGGGAGCTCCGCCGAAGGCCCCAGTGCCCGCCCGCATGCGTCACCCACACCCATGTCGGCACACCCCTCACGCGTTCCGTGGCTCCATAGGGAGCTCCACCGAAGGCCCCAGTGCCCGCGCCCGCATGCGTCACCCACACCCATTTCGGCACACCCCTCATGCGTCACCCACACCCATTTCGTCACACGTTCGTGGCTCCATAGGGAGCTCCACCGAAGGCCCCAGTGCCCGCGCCCGCATGCGTCACCCACACCCATTTCGGCACACCCCTCACACGTTTCGTGGCTCCATAGGGAGCTCCACCGAAGGCCCCAGTGCCCGCGCCCGCATGCGTCACCCACACCCATTTCGGCACACCCCTCACACGTTTCGTGGCTCCATAGGGAGCTCCGCCGAAGGCCCCAGTGCCCGCGCCCGCATGCGTCACCCACACCCATTTCGGCACACCCCTCACACGTTTCGTGGCTCCATAGGGAGCTCCACCGAAGGCCCCAGTGCCCGCGCCCGCATGCGTCACCCACACCCATTTCGGCACACCCCTCACGCGTTCGTGGCTCCATAGGGAGCTCCACCGAAGGCCCCAGTGCCCGCGCCCGCATGCGTCAGCCACGCCCATTTCGGCCCACCCCTCACACGTTTCGTGGCTCCATAGGGAGCTCCACCGAAGGCCCCAGTGCCCGCGCCCGCATGCGTCACCCACACCATTCGGCACACCCCTCACACGTTTCGTGGCCCCATAGGAGCTCCGCCGAAGGCCCCAGTGCTGCCGCCTGCATGCGTCACCCACACACAATTCGGCACACCCCTCACACGTTTCGTGGCCCCATAGTAGAAGCTCCCGAAGGCCCCAGTGCTGCCGCCCGCATGCGTCACCCACGCCCATTTCGGCACACCCCTCACACGTTTCGTGGCCCCATAGGGAGCTCCACCGAAGGCCCCAGTGCCCGCGCCCGCATGCGTCACCCACACCCAATTCGGCACACCCCTCACGCGTTCCGTGGCTCCATAAGGGAGCTCCACCGAAGGCCCCAGTGCCCGCGCCCGCATGTGTCAGCCACGCCCATTTCGGCACACCCCTCACACGTTTCGTGGCTCCATAGGGGGCTCCACCGAAGGCCCCAGTGCCCGCGCCCGCATGCGTCAGCCACACCCATTTCGGCACACCCCTCACACGTTTCGTGGCCCCATAGGGAGCTCCGCCGAAGGCCCCAGTGCCCGCGCCCGCATGCGTCAGCCACACCCATTTCGGCACGCCCCTCACGCGTTCCGTGGCCCCATAGGGAGCTCCGCCGAGGTCCCAGTGGGTGTGCCCGCATGCGCCCCGCGCACACATTTCGGCACACCCCTCACACGTTTCGTGGCCCCATAGGGATCTCCACCGAAGGCCCCAGTGGGTGTGCCCGCATGCGTCCCGCACACCCATTTCGGCACACCCCTCGTACGTTTCGTGGCCCCGTAGGGGGCTCCACCGAGAAGATATTCACAATTGCAGTATTCACAATTGCATATTGTTGGGCCCTTCGCCAGGATACTTTGGGGGGTTGGGTGGGGGGGGCGTCGACGGCCATGCCCCAGAAACAAGGTTGGGGCGGCAGAGCGGGACGCCCCCGCCACCCCCAGGAAAACTCATCAAACGGAGGTCGGAAGACAGTATTTTGCCTCGATCGTTACACCCTTCTTATCAGGGTGTCTATCCGATGAGATGTTCCGCCAGTTCCGCCTTCCCGTAATCGTGGGAGGCGAGCAAGTCGACCCTGAACTTTTGACCTGGGCCCCTGAGCTAGATAGTTTGCAGCTTACACGCATGCAATCAATGACTCGATTGTTCAGTCTCTGGACGACCGACGAGTCCAGGCGGCTGCGACCACCTTGGGGAGATGGCTGCGCCTCTCCCAGCGACCCTCGCGGGCAGACCCTGCATCTCCAAGCTCTAGACGGATCTCCACAGGTGCTGCAGGCGGAGAACCGTGGGAGGGGAGGCGCAGGGAGGAGGAACACGTCCCACCCTGAGGAATTCCACACGAAGCCAGATAGGAAGGAGGGCAGCACCGAGGGTCAAAACAGACATCCACCTCTGACATCAAATTTTGAATTCTAGAGCCTCTAACTCCTAGGGGTCGAAGGAAGGTTGTCTGGAAACAGCTTTCTTGGCCCCAGCGTCGGCCAGGCTGTTCCCCACCCTGTGAAGAAAAAGCTCCTCCTGGTCGATGCCAGGCTCGTCAGGGTCCCTGTATGCTTCAACTTTAGCTATGGAATTGAGCTTACCTTCCGCCGTGGACAAACCCTGAAACAACACCCTGAAGCAAGAGACCAGAGTAGTGAGCAGCGCTTCTTGGGGGACTTACAAGAGTCGAGGCCTACGGAGTACTGCTTGACCGCATTATTACACTGGCTGTAGGCGTCTGTGGTGATTTCGATGACGTGTCCAATGCCACGGCATTCGGAGAACTCTGCTGCCTGAGGCAACTGGGCGTAGGGCGGCGAAACTGGGGCCGACACCTCGCAAAGAAGCCTGCCCAACTTGTCGGTCATGGCAACACACCCAGCACTGCGGCAGAGTTCGGACACGGTGTGTCTGACACTAGACCCATCGACAAAGAGAGGCCCCCAGATGCCCGTGGCCTCAGAATCCCCAGGGCAGATGTCAGGAAAGGGCCAAGGAGCCATAATTCGACCATCTAAGCTAAGCCCCAGGAAGTAGTCTCCAGGATGCCTGAACGCACCATACACCCAGATGTGCCACTCATCAGAGCGAGGTGTTCCTCCGATTCCGTCTCCAGGGCGGCCGCCAGAATATCAGGCTTCATTAGCTCTCTGCGCTGTTCGCCAGAAGCTGGGCACTCCCAAAGACGGTGCAAGGTCGTGCCGACTGCCTGCAAGCACTGGCTGCAGAGATCCGAGATTTGGTATCCCGCTCCGCTGAACGAGCAGAGCTGGCTGTCCACAGCATTACAGGCGAGGGCGCGGATGGTGGAACGGTCCTTTGGGCTAGAGCGTTTGTTATACAGGAGGCGAGACTTAATTACATCCTGGTACTGTGTGGGACCCCCAGCTTTTCCCCTCGACGAACGCTCTGAACGCCTGAGCACGACAGCACGGCAAAGCGACGCAACAAGCTTAGGGGATAAGAGACGGATTTCCAGGGTGTTTCCGACATCGTCAACAATGATGCAGAAGTTCTTCATGCTCCAACCCAGAGGGCCGCTAACCTTGGCCAACAACCGTCATTCGAGAAGGTGGGCTCCCAGCTGGGCCTCATCGCGGCCAGAGAAAGAACACCTTTGAAACTCGGCGTCTGAGTGAGCCACAGCTCTCTGCACCGTCGAATAACTGGCACTGGGGCCACGCTGGCTTTCCAAGGAGGGTCGCCTCGCAGAAGACAGAGGATGGTAAGAGAACGATGCTGTGATCACGGCGGGACGGTCGACATGCCAAGGCTGCGAAAGTTGCCCCACTCTCTGGCCGAGACTCCGAACACGTCAAGAGGTCCCTTCCTCCCTGGTTTCTCCTCCCTCACCCCGGCTCCTCCCAGTCCCTTTCTTTGCCCCCCCATCCCTCTTCCCCTCTTGTCCTCCGATTTTCCCTCCGCCCCCTACTGCTGCCCCTTCTTCTCCCCTCTCCCTCATTTCGGGCTCCTTCATCTGGACCAGCTTTTCATCCCGAATCGTCTTTTGACGGTTCCAGGGCCCGGCGAGGCCGAAAACCGTGAAGCACTTTCCGTCGCGGTTTTTCATCAACGAAACGATGTCAGGGTCCTCCTCCTCCTCCTCCTCCTCCTCCTCCTCCTCCCCCTCCTCCTCCGTAGCCATTTTGGCTCAAGGCCATGGCGCGCGGCGGCTTCCAAATGGATACCGCTGTGCCGCGGCCAGGAGTCGAGATTCCTTTGCAGCCACCCCCAGGGCGTGCTGTCGCCAAAGACTGGTCCTCCTGGACCCACAGGTTTGTGCCCGCGAGGGCTCTCCATCGCAACTCATGGCGGCCGAGGAGGAGCGCCGCAGGGCTGGGCGCGCTGGTGGCGGCCACCGTGGTCCTGGTGCTGCTGACGGCCGCAGGCGGGCTGACAAAGGAAAGGAGCCCCCGCCCGAGGACATTCGTTCCGCCTCCCGCAGCACCAACGAGCGCGCCCCGGCGCGGAGGCGCGCTCGGCGGGGCCACCCTCGCTCTGACGGCGAAGCCGACGCCTCGGGATCCCCAGCCAGTGATCGAGCACGACATGCCCCCGCTGGTCTCGACCGTGCTGCCCAAGAGGAGCTCGCCGCCGCCCTCGAGGCCGCGCCCACCTTCCCCACGCAGGAGCGGATGGGCATGCAGTTGGAGCAGACTACCACGGGCAAGCCCCAAGTTGGACCCCATCATGCTCAAGCTGATCCGTGGCAACATCCTGGTGGAGATCCATGGCATGAACGCGCTGCTCCTGCCGACGGACACGCTGCTGCCCCCGCGGCTGGCACTCCCATCGGCGGGATGGCCACCCCTGTGGACGCGGGCGGCACGGACATGCAGGCCATGCTCCAGAGCTGCATTCGTCAGGCCACTGATGCTATCGCTGCCACCTCCATGGAGCAAGTCACGTCTTGCCAGACTCAGCTGGTGCGCATGTTCCAGACCCAGCAGGAGGCCGTCAACAGATCCCTCGCCGTGCAGACACGCGACATCGCCTCCATCGGTCAGCGAGCCGACGCGCTGGAGGCCGAGCAGGCTGCCATGCGCAAACAGATCGGTGACATCAACAAGGTGCTGGCCCTCGCGGAGAAGGAGCTCCCCCTCATGGACTTCCAAGAGCTGGAGGCGTGGGGCCGCCAGCCCAACCCGAGGGTCTTCTCGATCGGCGCTCCGCAGCTGGTTGGTCCCGCGCAGGCGCTGCAAGGCCTCGAAGAGTGGATTAGCGCTGCTGGCCTCACCAATGACATGGTCCGCCTCGACCCCGCTGTCCCATCCAAACGCTTCAACGTCCTTGTGCAGGGTGGCGACGGCGTCGCGGAGGAGGCACCGTCCCGCTGTACATCTCGCCCGACAAGTCGCCCCAGCAAGTGCGAATGGAGATCCAGTCGAGGAGGCTCTCGACTTTGCTCGCAGAAGCTTATCCTGGCATCTCTTTCAGTGCGCAGCGAGCACGGGGCATCGTCACCTCCCAGGGCGTCAAGGTTGCCAAGCTCGAGATGGGCGAATCCCGACACATCGACACGATCATCAGGTGGAACCCAGACATGGTGGCCAGGCTGCACATCGACAGGGAGTCCATCAACGCGCAGTTCAAGAAGGCTTTCTCCGTGGAGGACAATACCGAGTGGATTTAGCACGCCGCTGTGGGCGCCCTGGCGCCCTCCTGGAGCACGACATGGCTTTCGTGGCCTTCACATGGTCGTGTGGAATGCTCGTGGCCTACTCCATTCGGATGCCAGGCTGCGCAGACGCAAGCAGGCGCTGCTCGCATCGTACATGAAGGTCAATGCCATCATCGCGGTGCAAGAGGTCCACGGCTCCGAGGACGCGCTCAGGATCTTCCTCCAGGCGCAGCCGCAGAAGTACATGAGCTTCCTCTCCCCTGGCCCCACCGCCGCCGTGGGTGGTGTTGCCTTTCTCGTCCCTCGCATCATCGATGAATGTCCAAGGGCGGAAGGGCCCAGAGCCGAATCTCTGGGATGCAGGGGTGCCGCGCCGCGGGAAGGTTCCCATGCGCGCGCCGCACCCCCTGCAGCATCCTTACCGACTCAAGATCCCTGGTCAAGTTCACGTACCTCCTCGTCTTCATCGGCTACAAGTCGCTCCACCAATCGGTCAAGTTCACGAAGTCCTCCCCCGACGCCCTCGACGAAGCCAATCGACGCCCGGTCAAGTTCACGGAACGCCACTCCAGCCCTACCGTCTTACAGCTTCGTCTCTGTGGCCGCTGGCCGAGCGGCGCTCCTCACGATCACCGACAGCACGGGCAAGTACAGCATGCAGATCTTCAACATTCACAACTACGACCTCAAGCCGCGCGAGTTTTCCGCCATTCAGCGCACCTGGTCCAGTGGCCTGACTTGGGCGCGCCGCGACTCCCTGCACCGCGTCTTTCTGGCCGTCGGGGACTTCAACATTGCCTCTCGCCCGCCAGTCAGCCAACGCGCGCCCTCTGACGCTACGGCGTGGCGCTTACGACCTGACAATCGATGCCAACTGCGTCAACCTGCGTGGCGGCGCCTCTTTGCTGCTGCTTTGGAGATTGAATCACAATGGCCGACTCACTACGACAAGTCCTGCAAGCAGCTGTCCACGATCGACCGCATCTTCGTGGGGATTGACGCGCATGCCATGCTGTCGGTCTCAACGATCCTGACCGCCGCGAGGGATGCGATGGAGCTCTCCGAGGCTGGCATCAGCGACCACGCGCCCCTCGTCTTGCAGATCACTGCTGCTCGACACGTCCCGCGAGACGAGCAGCCTATTCCGACACACCTCTTCAACCACAAGAAGTACCCCGAGGCTTACTCGCTCATGCTGGCGCACTGCTCCTTAGAGGGGGAAACGGCGGAAGGTCGTTGGAGAGCAGCGAAGCAGTGCATGAAGCTAGCCGCTCGACGTGTGCGGGATGAACAGCTGAGAACCAACTTCTCCCTCCTCGTCAAGGATTCCACGGCCGAGACCTCGTACATGGGCTTCAAATCGGCGGCGAGAGCCGTCTGGCGACAGGACGCCGTCCTAGCCAGCAGGCTTCTTGACTCCTGCCCCGCGCTGGCGACCCACCTCAAAGTCACCGACGGCACCGTGCACATTGGACACCAACAGCTTTGCTACCAACTTCGACGCAATTGCTGAGCGGGTGCACTCTCTGAGAAGACAAGTGGCGGAGGCCGCAGCTCGGACAGCCAACGTGCGCGACAGCGCAGCCTGGCGGAGAGTTGAACGTAAGGCCGCCAGACACGCTCAGCTGTGGGTCCCCTGGCGGCGTCGCATGATCCTCTCTGGCCTGCGCGTGGACTCTACACCGTGTACCGCCAAGGACTCGCAGGTGGCTCAGCATGTGGTCTCCGACCCCGCGGGCATGAAGACGATTGTGGCGAACTACTGGGGAGAGATCTTCGCGAAGTTGCCGAACGATGAGCAGCTCAAGACCATGGACTCATTCTTGGACAAGCATGCACCGCGGTACCCGGTGGTGGAACTTCCCCAACCTGCCCTCCACAACCTCGAACGAGCGGTCAGCAGAGCACCTCCAGGCGCTGCGGGACCTGACCAACTCACGTACGCCGCATGGCGACGCAGCCCTGGTGCGCTGCAGCATCTCCACGGACTCATGGAGACCATCTTCAACGACGGAGTCGCCCCGCTCGACTTCAACTGGTCGATCTTCATCTGCGTCCCCAAGGGCACGGAGGAGGACGACGTCCCTGACTCATGCACTCGCACGGCATCCACCGTGCGCACTCTCTCCCTCAAGAACTGCGACGCCAAGCTGATTGCGGCATGCGCGGATCGAGGACTGCAGCCTATTGCCACATCATCTACCTCACCCGAGCAGAAGGGCTTCACTGCGGGGCGGCGCTTCGTCGACCACATCCCTTTCCTGGACGCAGAATGCCGCAGGGAAGGACTCCTTCCTGATGCTGCGGCCCGCCGCCCCATGTTCCTGTCGTTCGACTTCCGCCAGGCCTTCCCATCGCTCTTCAGGGAAGTCATCGAGAAGGTCCTCCCGCGATACGGGGTTCCGCTGGGCTTTCGCAACGTGATCAAGGAGCTCTACAGCAACTGCCTCGCCTTCAGCTCCTTCCGAGCCGAGGGCGCCAGTGCGGAGCTGGAGCCACTGTTTGCGCTCATGTGCGGCATCATGCAAGGATGCCCGCTCTCTGGCACGGTCTGGTGTCTGGCCATGGATGCTCCCATCCGCGCCCTGCTAGCAGCGATCGCCGAGCACGGATCCCTCACAGCCTGCGCGGACGACCTCGGGATGCTGATCAAGAACGCAGTCGCCCTCCCGAGCATCGATCGCACCTTCGTCTCCATCGAGTTCGCCTTCAATCTGCAGCTGGCACTCCACAAGTGCGTGCTGGTCCCGCTGTGGGAGGAGATCACGGACAACGCACTGCAAAACGTCAAGTCATTCCTTGCGGGGGCGGTCCCACGCTGGAGTGGCTTCCGCATCGACTCATCGGCCAAGTACCTCGGGACCTACCTGGGCCCTGGCGTCACGGACTTTGGCATCTGGAAGGCCGCGGCGGGGAAGTGGTGGTCCCGTTGCTGGGAGCTGGCGCGCACGGGCATGGCCACCAGCCTTGCTGCCCGTGCATACAACATCAACGCGCTGCCGTGCCTCTCGTACCTGGCTCAGTTCTACTTCATCGTGCCCGCCATCTGGAAGGTCGAGTTCACCTCCCTGCACCGCCTGCTGCGACTGCCACCGTCTTCCATGCGCAAGGCGGACATCCTCTCGATGAGCGCGTGGTGTGGCTCGCCGGCGCCGATTGGCCTCTTCCCGTACACGATCGCCGCGATGATGCGTTCTGCGGAGAACACGGTGAGGGGCTGGGATGTGCACCTCCGCCACCTACATGAAGCTGCAGTGGAACACGTACCACTGACCGATGTGATCAAGGGCAATTGGTCACCACCGTGGTGGCGTACGAGAAGGGCGATCGTGCAGAACTACGCCATGGTCTCGGACTCCCTCGACATGCTCGACATCCCCAGGCCGACGCTGGACCCGCTCTCGATCCCGATCCCGCGCAGGTGCATCTTGAAGGCGAAGACGGCGATGCTCCTGGAGGCGAAGAACGCGGCCGCGGCCACCCCTGCCAGGAAGCCCAAGCGCCAAGCCGCGGCTGCTGCAGCGCTCCGTGGCATGCTGTACCCTGAGGACCTCGTCGCCATCATCCACCGCCGGCTCCGCAGGTGGGGGATCGACTGCCCGCTGCCCGTCCTGCGTGAGAGATGGCCTCCGCTGCGCTGCAAGCTGACGGAGGTCCGCCCTGCTTGGATGTGGTCGTGGCTGCGCACGGCGGTCAACGGCTGGACCACCTCGCGTCGCATGAGCGCCGTCATCGACGCTCGCCAGTGCATCTTCGGCTGCGACGGTGAGGACGCGCTGGAGCACTACGTTCTCTGCCCGACCCTGCGGGCGATGGCCGCGGGCGAGGGGGGTGCCGACGCCATCGGCAGTGGCCTGGAGCTCCTCGGGCTCGGCGACGAGCTGTACCACACGAAGCGGTCCCACGTGGACTGCATCTTCACCATCGGCCTCATGTGCCAGTGCTACCACATCCAGAAGTACAGGATGGACGTGGGGCTGGCCGTGGGCGTCGACCAGCGGGCCTCCGTGAGGTTGGCCGCGCTCCATCGCATGCAGGCTTAGGCGTGGTTGAAGCCCAACCGGCCCGCCGAGCTTCGTGCCCTCCTCCCCCTCCTCCTCCTCCTCCTCCTCCTCCTCCTCCTCCTCATCCTCCTCCTCCTCGTCGCGTCGCCAAGGTCGACCTGCCGGGCTACCGCGGCTTCGCGAGAGACGAGGCGGCGTCGCAGTTGTGCAGCAAGATCGAGGGGCTGAACAAGAGGTTTCTGGAGGACGCGGAGGGGGGGGAGGAGGAAGAGGAGTAGGAGGAGGAGGAGGAGGAGGAGGAGGAGGAGGAGGAGGAGGAGGAGGAGGAGGAGGAGGAGGACGAGGAGGAGGCGGAGGAGGAGGAGGCGGAGGAGGAGGCGGAGGAGGACGAGGATGAGGATGAGGATGAGGATGAGGACGAGGATGAGGATGAGGATGAGGATGAGGATGATGATGATGATGATTATGATGATGATGATGATGATGATGATGATGATGATGATGATGATGAGGAATCTGATTATTATGCTGATGAGGATGCTGCTGCTGATGATGATGCTGATGGTGATACTGCTGATGATGTTGTTGATGATGATGATGCTGATGCTGATGCTGATGATGCTGATGCTGATGCTGCTGCTGATGATGATGATGATGATGGTGGTGAGGACCAGGAGGAGGAGGTCTTGTCCTGTTTCCCTTCTCTTGCCTCCTTTCTGGTTCCGTTCAGGCACCAAGCTTGATGGCAACTCCAGACTGGAGGAGGGACCAGGGAGGAAGCCGTCCAGCCCTCCAGTTCTGCATGCCAGGCCCACTTGGCGCTCGTCTTTCAAGGGGGCGCTTCCCGCAGTGACCAGGAGCCTGGGGCGGGATGGTGGATTGCAGCATCACTGATGCGTTTAGATTTGCCCCTGTCCCCCTCCCTCCCTAAAAACCGGGCTGTTCATGAACAAGGGGGCCGCCCGTGTACGAAAGCGGTTCGTGCATGAAGGCAACCGACTTGCATACGGCCAAACAGGAGTCGTCCGTATGAAAACGAGGCAAGGAGAGAATGAAGCCAGCAGCGAGACCCCGATGAGTGGGACGTTTCTTGTTACATGGGCGCGCTGCTTGGCATTTCGTGGCATTTCGTGGCACTGCTTAGCATTGCTTGGCATTGCGTGACGAGCCAGCACTGAACCAAGACCAAGGAACTACGGAACCAAGACTGAGGAATCAGGGAACCAAAGAGCGAAGACCAAGGAACCAAGGAACCCCAAGAAGCCAAGACCAAGGAACCAAGGAACCAAAGAACCAAGGGAACTCAGACCAAGGGAACTCAGACCAAGGAGCCAGTGGAAGGCCAGCTGGCGCAGGCCCAGCACCCACCGGTTTTTGCGAGACAACTAATCGGGGAAAAAGAGGGAGACGAGGGAGAGGCGGAGGGCTTCCAAAGAGGTCTCCCAAGAGGCTGAGGCACCCCCTCCCTCCTGCTCCTCCCTCTCCTATCCTGCAGGTCCTCTCTCTGCCTCCGCACCTCCAGGACCTCCCTTCTGCCTGTGGCCCCTCCTCGTCATCTTGCCGCCCTGCCCTGGCTCCCGCCGCAATTTTCCTGGTTCGAGTCGGCATCGGCGCAGCTTCGGGCGCCGACGGCTGCTGCTCGCCGAGCGCAGCCGCCGTGCTGTCCTGACTCCATTCACCCACCTCCTCCTCCTCCTCCTCCTGCTCTCCTTCCTCATCCGTCTTCCTCCTCGTTCCTTCCTTCCTTCCTCCGCCCACTCCCCTTCCTCTTGTGCCTCCCCACTCGTGCCTCGCTTCTGCTCTTCCTCTGTCTGTTCCGTCTTCACCTCGTCGTCCTCCTCCTCCTCCTCCTCTTTTTCGCCACCCTATTAGTGGCAGAATCCCCTTGGGCCCCATTGTTGCTTCAATCGTTTAAATCCTCCGGAAACACTCTCGCTCCTCCTTCTGCTCCCCTCCTCCTCCTCCTCCGCCTCCTCCTTCTCCCCGTTTTCCGTCTTCGCCTTCTCCTCGTTCTCGTCCTTTTTCTCATTCTTCTCCTCCTCCTTCCTCTTTCCTCCCCCTTCCCATCTCATCTACAGTTAACTTTTGCGTAGAAGTCTAGCACTGTCTAGCGTCTCCAGGAAACACCTACAATTCTTCTCCTCGGCTTCTTCCCCCCTCCTCCTCCTCCTCCTCCTCCTCCTCCTCCTCCTCCTCCTCCTCCTCCTCCTCTTCCTCCCCCATCCTTTCATCCCTCCTCCCCCTCGTCCTCGTCCTCCACCTCAGCTTCCCCCTTCTTCTCGCCATCCCGCGCATGAAGGGCGGCTCTTTTGAACATTCGGCTTCATCTTTCCCCTCGGTGCTCCTGCCCTCCTCCTACGCGCCGCCTTTGCGCATGCAGGCATGGCACCTCAACTTGGATCGTCGGGACGTGGATGGTCCTTCTGCGGGTGTTGGCCGACCAGCACCTTCCTTTCCCCTGCATGGTTGTGCAGCATGGTGCGCAGCACAAATGCCCTTCCAGGGATGCGAGCCGGTGCAGATGTCATCATCGCAGGCTGTGGCACTCACAGTAGACTGGTGATGCCCATTCGATTCTGGACGGTCTGTGTGCACGGGCCGCCGTGTGAGTCGAAGCCACGTCGTCTCGGCCTGCAGGTGCCTTGCTCTGTAATCTAGAAGCGTGCTGGAACTTCGGCATGATCTCACACAACGAAATGTGGCACTCGCACGGCACTCCCTCAAGCTTTAGGGTAGCATACCTCGACTTCTAACATAACTATAAGCACGGAGGGAGGCTCATTTCAAGATGGATCTTTCGTCTGAATGGCATGCTCAATGGGCCCTGATCAAAGGAGCGCTACCCATAGTGACGATCATTACCGAAGGGACTTATCAGGAGGGGACTGGGACGTGATGTGTACTGCAGCGTTGCTGATGGATCCTGTTCCTACTCTGGTCTGGTCTTTCCTCCTCCTCCTACTTCTCCTCACCCTCCTCTTCTTCCTCCTCCTCTTGCTCCTCCTCCTCCCCCATTCCCTCGGCGCTCTCTGTGATGTCGTTGGTCTCGACTTCGACTTTCGGCAGGGTGGGGTGAGTGCTTTCCTGCGCCAGGTACTGACTGACAACATACGTACTGCCTCTGCTAGAACCCTCTCCTTGCTCTCCGCGTCCTCTTTCCTCCTCCTCGTGCTCCTTCTCCCCCCATCCTTCCTTCCTTTTCCCGCCTCCTCCTCCTCCTCCTCCTCCTTCTCCTCTCCTACCGGGTGGTGGCGGGTCGTTTCGCGATTCCGAGCCCTTCTGATAACGGTCGCGCCACGGCTGCTCGACCACATTGGGCGCTCTGACGATTCTGAGGCAGGAGCGGCGTGGCGCGCGCACGCCGTACAGCTCGCTTTGCTGCGCATGGCGTTGTATGATTTGCTTGCGTCTCACCGTTTCCCCTTCTAGACTTGCGTCTTAGGACCCAGGCCGATCCATGCTCCTCTTCCGCTTCTTCCTCCACTCTCCCTCCTCACCCACTGGTCCTCCTCCTCCTCCTCCACCTCCTCCTATCTCGCCTCCCTCTTCCCCTCCTCCTCCTCCTCTTCCTCGGTCGGTCGGTCGGTTAGTAGGGGGTGAGTCTGGATCCCGATCATAACTAAGACAGAGACCTGCAGCAGAGAGAACGCGATGATGCGGCAAACGCCGGCAACGGGCAATCACCTCAGGATGAAGCGAGAGCCACCACCCCTTGTCCAAAGCTCGGTCCCTCCTCCTCCTCCTCCTCCTCCTCCTCCGCCTCCTCCTCCTCGTCCTTGGCGGCGACGTTCGCTCCTCCTCCCCGTCCTACCCCTCCTCCTCCTCCTCCTCCTCCTTCTCCTCCTCCTCCTCCTCCTCGCCCTCCTCCTCGCCCTCCTCCTCCTCCTCCTCCTCCTCCCTCTCCTTCCCACAACTAGCTGTGTAATATAATATGTGCACTACCTCAACGCACCTTCGTGTAGAATGGGGATAGCACCACACAACGCCCTGCTATGTGGTACAAGCTATCGCGGCGACTCTTGCACAGTCGACGCGCGCCCTCACAAGCCCCCGAAGGCTGGAGAGCTGGGGCGACACCAGCACTCCTTCCTCATCCTGCCGCCACCGCTGCTACCCCATTTATCTGGGCCATTTTGTTACCCTGGTGCCCTTGTGCTACTCCGCGCTCCACCAACTCCCCAGCACCATATTCCGCCCGACCCTCCGTCTTACCCAATCTCGCTTGCGCCGCTGCTGACTGCATCTTCACTTCCTTGGCCGGTTTTGATATTTCCCCCTCCCCCTCTCTCTCTCTCTTTCTCGTGCCCTCAATTTGTTTTGCTCTTTCTCTCTCTCTCTGTCCTCCTCCTCCTCGTCCTCCTCCTCCTCCTCCTTCTCCTCTTCTTGATCTTCATCACCCCCTCCCTGAGCCATGTGACTCCCCAGTGGCATTGCCGCTCCTAGCTTGTCAGTCCGCATACCGTCCTGCCTCCCACTCTATCCCCTCTCCTCCTCGCCTTTACCATGTGCCGTTGCATGTGACATGTTGGACCCACTGTTCGGTTTGGATCCAGGTCAACATGCACGTGGACTATTTCAATGCGTTGGTTTCACGATTGCAGGCGCCAGCCACCTTGAGCCTGTGTTATCCGCCAGTATAATCCTCCTCCTCCTCCTCCTCCTCCTCCTCCTCACTCTCCTCCTCTCCTCCTCTCCTCCTCCTCTCCTCTCCTCCTCCTCCTCCTCCTCCTCCTCCTCCTCCTCCATCTCCTCCTCCTCCTCCTCCCGTCTTCTCCTCCTGCTCTTCCTCCTCCTCCTCCTCCTCCTCGTCCTCCCCCTCTTCGTCCTTCTCCTCGTCGTCGTCGTCCTCCTCCTCCTCCTCCTCCTCCTCCTCCTCCTGCCGCGCACGTGGTGGGGGGGAGTCGGCGCTGGGCGGGCGATGGACCACGGGCGGAGCCGCGCCGCGAGGCTGGCAGCGCATGTGCTGCCCCCCGGGGAGCTCGCCGCGGGGCCGCGGGAAACTGGGCCGCGCGGAGGAGAAGGGGGAGGGGGAGGGCTGGGGAGGAGGAGGAGGAGGAGGAGGAGGAGGAGGGCGACGAGGAGGAGGAGGGTGAGGAGGAGGGGGAGGAGGAGGAGGGATGGGCTTGGGATGGGAATGGTGAGCCAGTCGGGAGGGAGGTAGAAAGGAGAGGATCATGCTGCTGTTGTTGTTGTTGTTGATGATGATGATGATGATGATGATGATGATGGTGATGCTATTTCTGATGGTTTTGACGCATCTGATGATGATTGGGATGCTGATGGTGATTATGATGGTGATGCTGTTGCTGCTAATGATGATGGTGATGTCTGTGATGATGATGCTTATTATGGTGATGATGCTGCTGCTGATGACTCTGAGGTTGATGATGATGGTTATGATGATAAGGATGATGATGCTGATGATGATTTACCTGCTGCTGCTGATGATGCTACTGATGATGCTGATGGTGCTGCTGGTGATGCTGCTGATGCAAGTGACGACGACGAGGATAAGGAGGAAGAGGAGGACGCTGCTACGGCTGCTCATGATGATGATAGTGGTGATGATGACGATGCTGCTGATGATGATGCTGACAATGGTGATGCTGACGATGATTAGGCTGCTGCTACTGATGATGCTGCTGCTGATGCTGATGCTGCTGATGATGCTGCTGATGAGTATGATGATGATGATGATGATGATGATGATGATGATGATGATGCTGACGATTATGCTGTTGATGATGATGATTATGACGCTGCTGGTGGTAATGATGACGATGCTGATGATGCTGATGCTGACGTTGCTACTGGCGATGCAGATGCTGATGCTGATGTCGATCTCTGAGGACGCTGCTGCTGATGATTCTGTTGATTCTGTTGATGATGATGATGCTGATGATGATGATGATGATGATGATGCTGATACTGATTATGCTGATGATGTTGCGGATTCCGATCGTGGTGGTGGTGTTGATGATGAGTATGTGAATGGCGATGCCGATGATTATTATGGTGCTGATGATGATATTGATAATGCTGATTCTGATTATGATGATAATGTTGATGATAATGCTGATGAGGCTGCGGATGATGATGACGTTGTTGTTGGTGATGGGGGTATTGATGTTGATGCGGATGATGATGACGGTGATGATGCTGCTGCTGTTGATGACGATGCTGAGGCTGATGATGCTGATGCTCCTGACGATGTTGATGCAGACGATGATGATGCTGATGATGCTGGTGCTGATGATGACGCTGCTGATGATTACGATGATGATGACGACCATGATCATGCTGATAATGCTGATGCTGACGACAATGAGGATGCTGATGATGATGATGATGATGATGCTGATGATGATGCTGATGATGATGATGATGATGATGATGATGATGATGTTTATGATGATGCTGATGCTGCTGCTGATGATGATGCTGATGCTGAGGATGATGATGCTGCTGCTGCTGCTGCTGCTGATGATGATGATGATGATGATGATGATGATGATGAGGATGTGGAGGAGGAGGAGGAGGAGGAGGCGGAGGAGGAGGAGGAGACGGAGGGGGAGGAGGAGGAGGAGGAGGAGGCGGAGGAGGAGGAGGAGGAGGAGACGGAGGCGGAGGAGGAGGAGGAGAAGGAGGGGGGAGGAGGAGGAGGAGGAAGGAGGAGGAGGCGGAGGAGGAGTAGGAGGAGGACGAGGAGGAGGAGAGGAGGAGGAGGAGAGGAGGAGGAGGAGGACGAACAGGAGGAGGAGGAGGAGGAGGAGGAGGAGGAGGAGGAGGAGGATGAGGAGGATGGAGGCGAAGGAGGAGGAGGAACACGAGGGGAGAGGATGAGTACATAGGAGGATGAGGAGGAGGAGGAGGAGGATTAGGAGGAACGAGGAGGAGGAACGAGGAGGGGCAGGAGAAGGACGAGGAGGAGACGGATGAGGAGGCCGTGGAGTTGGAGACACAAGACGCGACGGAGTAACAAGAGGCGAGAGTCGAGCTTGATCATATCAGCATACCCACCCTGGGCGACGACGACACACCATATATCTAAAGGCTGCCGCCTCTGCCGCCGACCCCAAAGAAGGCTCTGCAGGTGTTTTGTTGGGACATCCCGGGTTTCGGGTTTTACGAGGTTTTGGGGAAGTCAGAGATTGTCCATTTCAGTCCTCGCGCGATCACTGTCCCGCTGTTGCCGCGAGTGTCGCGGCGCTCCCGCAGGGTCGTGAACCTTCTGGTGCTTCGCCGTCCGAAACAAGCAGATGGGCTAGTGGGTGGGACTCGCAGGAGTAAGCGTGACCACAGCGGGGTGGGGGCTCTTAGAGAACTACAGAAATTCTGTGACACAGCACGTGGCATTCTTCCAGCTCTCAACGTGCCAGAAGGTACGGTGGCGGATGCCTTTGTGTGTACGAGAGGACGACGCGGGCGGCAAGGAGGGCAGGAGAGGAGAGGAGGCGGGAGGAGGCGGGAGGAGGAGGCGGGAGGAGGGTTGGGAATAAAGCAAGATTCACAAAGCGAGGAGATATGAGGAGAGAGAGAGACGGAGGGCGGGAGGAGAAGGACGGGTGGACCGCAGTGTTCTATTCAAAGCGAGAGTTTCCAACACAAGGAGGGTTGGGGAAAAAAGACATGGGGTCCAGGAACGGCTTTGGAACACCGAAACTCGCCAAAAAATATGTTATGCGCGATCCTCTCGAGCCGTCAGGGGTTGGAGCTCCTGGGTGGTCTCCGGAGGTCCCCGAAGGTCCCCGGGGGTCCACCTTCCCGGACTCGATGTTTGACGGTCCCGGGGCCGGCTGAGGGCAAAAGAGCGCGTGTGTTCCAAATGCGGAATCCCCACAAGGAGAACCGAGTTTTCAGAGTACATGTTGAAGAACGCGCCGACAGCGTCGATGCAATGTAGGGAATGCGTAAACGCTGCAGCAGCAGGGCGGGACAAGGCGGCGAGGAAGGACATTAAAACTTGCGTGGTGTGCGAGAAGGCGCAACGGCAAGATTGTTTTTCGGATTGGATGTGGAACGGCGTCGCAGATCTGCACCGCAAGTGCAAGCGCTGCGTCGCTGCGCCGAAGAAGGACATGAAAATGTGCGCAGTGTGCGAGAAGGCGCAACGGCACGATTGTTTTTCAGATAGGATGTGGTGCGGCGTGGCTGATTTGCATCGTAAGTGCAAGCAGTGCATCGCTGCAGGGAGGAAGAAAGTGAGAACTTGTGTAGTGTGCGAGAAGGCGCAAGAGCAAGATTCCTTTTCATTTTGGATGTGGGACGGCGCGGCAGATCAGCACCGCAAGTGCAAGCGATGCATCGACGACGCGAAGCTGGAGCGGGGGAAATGGAAATGTGTTCAATGCAAAGACGCTTTCGGCAGGGAAGAATACAGCAGCTGGTTGGCCGGGCGAACGTCGCAGAAGGCGAATGGACAGCAGAGGTGCAACGAGTGCTTTGCTGGCCAAGAGCGCAAAAGGAAGGAAGTCGCTGAGCGGAGCCACGCGTCGGTGACGAAAATGCGTAAGACTGGATAGCTGTTGCCACAGCCGACAAGAGGGACGACGGAAACGCGTGCCAGTCGTGAAGCATGTTGCGGGGAGACCAGGAGAGGCATGCTGGCAAGGATGCAAAATAGTAGTATGCTGATCATGTGGAGTTCCAAAAAGAGAGGCCCCATAGTGGTGAGGATGTGGGTCATGTTTGGGCGACAAATCCTGGCCTGGGGGGTCGGGCAGGTGGGGGCGAGGTGGCGGCCAGGTGGGGGGTATGTGTCGATTTTGGACGAGAAATCGCGAGGTCGGGGGTCCCAAGAACAGAGCCAAGAGGCCTGGGGGTAGCGTGGCCAGTGGGGGGAAGGTGGCAGCCAGGTGGGTGTGGGGGGGGAGGGGGGGGGGGGGTGGGAAAATGGGTTGATTTGGGGGAAGAAATCGTGGGGTCGGGGGTCTCATGAACAAAGCCCAGAGGCATGGGGGTGGCAGGGCCAGGAGGGGGCGAGGTGGCGGCCAGGCGGGGGCATGGGTCGATTTTGAGGAGAAATTGCGTGGTCGGGGGACCCAAGAACAGAGCCGAGAGGCCTGGTGGTGTCGGGGCCAGGTGGGGGCGAGGTGGCGGCCAGGCGGTTGGTATGGGTCGGTTTTTGGCGAGAGATCGCGGGGTCGGGTGTCCCAAGAACAGAGCCCAGAGGCCTGGGGGTGTCGGGGCCAGGTGGGTGCGAGGTGGAGGGCAGGTGGGGCGGAGTATGGGTCGATTTTGGGCGAGAAATCTTTGAGTCGGGGGTCCCAAGAACAGAGCCCAGAGGCTGGGGGGCGTCGGGGCCAGGTGGGGGCGAGGTGGCGGCCAGGATGAGGAGCATGGGTTGATGTTGGGCGAGAAATCGTGGGGTCGGGGGCCCCAAGAACAGGGCCCAGAGGTCTGGGGTGTGGGCCAGTGTGGGGCGAGGTGCGGCCACAGTGGTGGGGGTATCGGTCGATTGGGCGAGAAATCGTCGGGGTCGGGGGTCCGAAGAACAGAGCCAGAGCCTGGGGGTTTGGGCCAGGGTGGGGGCGAGTGGCCTGCCAGGTGGGAGTATGGGTCGAATTTGGGCGAGAAATCGTGGGGTCGTGATGTCCCAAGAACAAGCCCAGAGGCCAGGGGGTGCCGGGGCCAGGTGGGGGCGAGTGGCGGCCAGGTCGCCGGCATGGGTTCGTTTGTGGCGCGAAATCGTGGGGTCGGGGGTCCTAAGATAGAGGCCCAGAGGCATGGGGTGTCGGGGCCCAGGTGGGGGCGAGGTGGCGGCCAGGTGGGAGTTATGGGTTTATTTTGCGCGAGAAATCGTGGGGTCGGGGGTCCGAATAAGAGAGCCCAGGACCCGGTGTCGGTGGCAAGGTGGGGCTAGGTGTCGGCCAGGTGGGAAGGTGTGGGTCGAATTTGGGCGAGATATCGTGGAGTCGGGGGGCCCCAAGGAACAGAGCTCCCGGCCTGTGGGTGTCGGGCCAAGTGGGGGCGAGGTGGCGGCCAGGTGGGGGGGTGGGGGGGGGGGGGTGGGGGTATGGGTCGATTCTGGCGAGAAATCGTCGGGTCGGGGGTCTGAAGAACAGAGCCCAGAGGCGTGGGGCGTCGGGGCCAGGTGGGGGCGAGGTGGCGGCCAGGTGGGGTGTATGGGTTGATTTGGAGCGAGAAATTGTAGGGTCGGGGGTCCCAAGAACAGAGCCCAGAGGCCTGGGGGTGTCGGGGCCAGGTGGGGGCGAGGTTGCGGCCAGGTGGGGGGTGTGGGTTGATGTTGGGCGAGAAATCGTGGGGTCGGGTGTCCCGAGAACAGAGCCCAGAGACCTGGGGGTGTCGGGGTCGGTTGGAAGCGAGGTGGCGGCCAGGTGGGGGGTATGGGCCGATTTTGGGCGAGAAATCGCGGGGTCGGGGGTCCCAAGAACAGAGCCCAGATGCCTGGGGGTGTCGGGGCGAAGTGGGGGCGAGGTGGCGGCCAAGGTGGGAGGTATGGGTCGATTGTGGGCGAGAAATCGCGAAGTCGGGGGTCCCAAGAACAGAGCCCAGAGGCCTGGGGGCGTCGTGGCCAGGGAGGGGGGGGTGCATGGAGGGGGGGGCATGGAGGGAAGTATCGGTCGATTTTGGGCGAGAAAAATCGTGGGGTCGGTGTGGGTCTTCAAGAACAGAGCCCCAGAGGGCCTGGGTGTGTCGGGGCCCAGTTGGTGAGCGAGTGGGAGCGAGGTGGCGGCCAGGTGGGGGGTATGGTTCGATTTTGGGCGAGAAATCGTGGTGCCGGAGGTCCCAAAAACAGAGCCCACAGGCCTGGGGGTGTCGGGGCCAGGTGGGGGCGAGATGGCTGCCAGGTGGGCGGGTATGGGTCGATTTTCGCGGAGAAATCGTGGGGGCGGGTGTCCCAAGAATAGAGCCCAGAGGCTTGGGGGTGTCGGGGCCAGGTGGGGGCGAGGTGGCGGCCAGGTGTGGGGTATGGGTAGATTTTGTGGGAGAAATCGTGGGGTCTGGGGGGTCCAGAACAGAGCCAGAGGCTGGGGGAGTCGGGGCCAGGGGGGGCGAGGCTGCGGCCAGGTGAGGGGTATGGGTCGTTGTGGACGAGAAATCGTAGAGGGTCGGGGGTTTCCCTAAGAATAGAGCCCAGAGGCTTTGGGGGTTTATGTCGGGGCCAGCGTGGGGGGGCCCCGAGGTGGAGGCCAGGTGGGGGGATAGTTTGGGGGGGCTTGGTCGAATTTGGGCGAGAAATCGCGGGGTCGGGGGTCCGAAGGACAGAGCCCAAAGGCGTGGGGGTGTCGGGGCCAGGTGGGGGCGAGGTGGCGGCCAGGTGGGGTGTATGGGTTGATTTTGGGCGAGAGATCGTAGGGTCGGGGGTCCCAAGGTCAGAGCCCAGAGGCCTGGGGGTGTCGGGGCCAGGTGGGGGCGAGGTGGCGGCCAGGTGGGGAGGGGGGGGGGGTGGGGGTATGGGTCGATTTGGGGCGAGAAATCGCGGGGTCGGGGGTCCGAAGAACAGAGCCCAGAGGCGTGGGGGTGTCGGGGCCAGGTGGGGGCGAGGTGGCGGCCAGGTGGGGTGTATGGGTTGATTTTGGGCGAGAGATCGTAGGGTCGGGGGTCCCAAGGTCAGAGCCCAGAGGCCTGGTGGTGTCGGGGCCAGGTGGGGGCGAGGTGGCGGCCAGGTGGGAGGTATGGGTCGACTTTGGGCGAGAAATCGCGGGGTCGGGGGTCCCAAGAACAGAGCCCAGAGGCCTGGGGGTGTTGGGGCCGGGTGGAAGCGAGGTGGCGGCCAGGTGGGGGGTATGGGCCCGATTTTGGGCGAGAAATCGTGGGGCCGGGGGTCTCACGAACAGAGCCAGAGGCCTGGGGGTGGGGGTGTCGGGGCCAAGTGGGGCGAGGTGGCGGCCAGGTGGGGAGGTATGGGTCGATTTTGGGCGAGAACTCGTGAAGTCGGGGGTCCCAAGAACAGAGCCCAGAGGCCTGGAGGCGTTGGGGCCAGGTGGGGGCGAGGTGGCGGCCAGGTGGGGGGTATGGGTCGATTTCGGGCAAGAGATCGTGGGGTCGGGGGTCAAGAACAGAGCCCAGAGGCTTGGGGGTGTCGGGGCCAGGTGGGGGCGAGGTGGCGGCCAGGGGGGGGGGGTATGGGTTGATTTTGGGCGAGAAATCGTGGGGTCGGAGGTCCCAAGAACAGAGCCCAGAGGCCTGGGGGTGGATGATGGTGCGGATTGTGATGCTGTTGATGATGATGCTGATGGTGACAATGCTGATGCTGATTATGATGATGATGCTGATGCTGATGCTGATGCTGATGCTGATGACGATGATGCTAATCCTGGTGACGCTGATGATGATTGTGATGCTGATGCTACTGTTTCTGATGCTGATGATGATGCTGATGATGAGGATGATGGCATTTATGATCAGGATGGCGATGACTGACGACGGCGACGACGACGACGATGCTGATGCTGATGATGATGATGCTGATGCTGTTGCTGCTGCTGATGATGATGATGGCGATGTTGATGATGGCAATGAACATGTTGATGATGATGAGGATGCTGCTTATGCTTTTGCTCATGATGATGCTGATGCTGCTGAGGATGATGGTGATGATGGTACTGATGATGGTACTGATGATGGTACTGATGATGGTACTGCTGATGATGATGATGCTGCTGATGATCGTGATGCTGATGATGCTGATGGTGATGCTGATTCTCATGATGATGAGGAGGATGAGGAGACGGAGGAGGAGGAGGGGGAGGATGCGGAGGCGAGACGGAGGACGAGGAGGATGCGGGGGAGTATGATTATGGGGAAGAGCCGGGGGATGGAGACCGGCCGAATCAGGGCGAGCAGAAGGTGGACGAGGAGAGGGAGGGATGATGATGATGGTGATGATGATGCTGCTGCTGATGATGATGATGATAATTATGATGCTGATGCTGCTGATGCTGGTGCTGAGGCTGATGCTGCTGATTATGATGATGACGATGGCGACGACACTGATGCTGTTGATGATGCTGATGATGCTGATGATGATGACGATGCTGACAATGATGATTTCGATGCTGACGATGATGATGATGATGATGATGATGATTCTAATGCTGATTCTGCTGATTATGATGGTGATGACGATTATGATGTTGATGATGCTTCTGATGCTGATGGTGCTGGTGATGGTGGAGCTGTTTGCCGACTCTGATGATTACGATACTGATGTAAATGCTGCTGATGATGATGCTTATGATGAAGAGGATGATGAAGATGACGATGCTGATGCTGATGGTGATGCTGAAGCTGATGATGATGCTGATGCTGCTGCTGCTGATGGTGGGAATGCGAATGGCAATGCTAATGATGATGCAGAAGAAGATTCCGATGATGCTGTTGCTGATGATGCTGCTGGTGATGATGCTGTTGATGGTGATGACGATGCTGATGCTGATGATGATGCTGTCGGTGATGATGATGCTGATGCTGCTGATGCTGATGTTGGTAATTATGACGATGATGATGATCAGGATGACGATGCTGATAATGATGCTGCTGCTGATGCTGCTGGTGTTTTTGATGATGACGATGGGGATGACGGTGATGGTGATGATGATGATGGTGATGGTGGTGGTAAAGGTGATGGTGATGGTGATGACGATTCTGATGATGCTGATGATGATGCCGATGATGGAACTGATGATGCTGACGTTGTTGATGGTGATGCTCATCATGATGATGACGATGATGTTGATGATGATGATGATGATGCTGATGATGGCGGTGATGATGATGCTGATGATGATGCTGATGCTGATGATGAGAGGAGGAGGATGAAGAGGAGGAGGCGGAGGAGGAGGAGGAGGAGGAGAAAATGAGGAGCAGGAAGAGGAGGAGTATGATGATGAGGAGGACGAGAGGAGGCGAATGAGGAGAGGAAGGAGGAGGAGGGGGAATAGCAGGAGCAGGAGGAGGAGGACTAGGAGGAGGAGGTGGAGGAGGAGGTGGATGAGGGGGAGGTGGAGGAGGAAGAGGAGGAGGAGGAGGAGGAAGGAAGTAAGGAAGGCAGGGAGGAGGATGAGGAGGAGGACCAGTGTAAACCCGCGGTTCAATAGAACTGTTGCGCCTGCATATGTAATCCTGAATCTTTCCAAGATGCCGTTTCTGGTACGTTGATCATGGGAATCAGTATCCGTGAAGTTCTTGCGAATTTTGTAAACGAATGTGCGCGGCGCTGAGGCGAGAGCCACATTTTGAAAAGCACCCGCCCTCAATCCGTGAAGCTCTTGCGATTTTTGTAAAACGAATTTTGCGCGGCGCTAAGGCGAGAGTCACATCTTGAAAACCAGCCACCCTCAACCCGTGAAATTCTTGCAATTAAAATAAAAGAATATGCGCGACGCCAAGACTGGAGCCACATTTTGAAAAGCACCCGCCCTCAATCCGTGAAACTCTTGCAAATGTTTATAACGAATGTGCGCCGCGCTAAGGCGAGAGCCACATTTTGAGAACCACCCGCCCTCCATCTGTAAAGCTGGTATCATTCTTTAGGCTTCAGAGTCATAAATGGTAAGGAAATCTCAGGCGAGTCGCTTGGCCCGCCCCAAACTGGCCTCGGGGTGCGACAGGGAGAAATTACTTATAAGGGAAATGCAATGGAGGAGGAGGAAGCGGAGGAGGTAGAAACGGGCAAGGACAGGGATGTATGGATGGACGGGGGGATGAGATGAGGAGACGGAGGAGGAGGAGTAGGAGGAGTATATGAGGATGGGCACTGCCGTCGTCGTCGTCGTCGTCGTCGTCCGAGGCTCGCGGCGCAGCCGGCCTCTGGGCTGGCCGGCACCCTACCAGCGCTCGCCATGGCGGCCGCGATGTGGTACCAGTCGCGTCCCGCGAAGCCGGCAAGTGGCCCGAGCGGGGCGACCTCCGAGGCGACCCTGACGTCCTCGCCTTTCGAAGTTCGAGTTCGAAGTTCGAAGTTCGAAGTTCGAAGCTCGAGGTTTTCTTCTTGCGTTTTCGTTGGTTCTCAGTGGCTTTCAAGGCTCGGGGTGCGTTTCAGCAGCTGCCCCTCGCCGAGGGCGTTCTGGGGGTGCCCGGATTATCCCGAACGGCCGCCAGGGAGCCGAGTTAGGACCCCCAAATCAAGGGCGTCTTCTCGTTATGGAAGAATCACGGCGGGAGTTGTTTGCCATTTTCGGTCCTCGGGGGCCTTCGGCGGACCCGGGGCCATGAAAAAACGGCTCGGGATAGAAAGCCAGTCTCAGGGCAGGGATCCAGACCTCTGGGAAGCCAAGCTGGTACAAAAAATACAACGTCGGACGTCTGGGGAGGAGGAAGCCTCCCCTCAGCATCGACCGATCCTCATCCCCACTGGGTCATAGTATTGCAGCCCCACCAGCAACTCCCCCCCCAGGCGGGGAGAGGTCCCGCGAGACCCGAAGGGAACTGCATACATGTACCTGTGCGACCATCCCTCGGGTGATAAGGAGGTGGGGGGTGGGGGGAAAAAGCCAACTGCTCGCAAATGCGATGGGTGTGATGACGACGATGCTGGTGACGCGCCTTCGAGTTAGCGATGACACCTGATGAAGATGTTGCGCTGCGATGCGATGTCACTATCGCCCCCGCTTCTCACAAACACTGTCACAATGAACCTCACTGTCGATGCCACTTTTGATCTCACCATCCGACCCATTCTAGCGATCTCGTTATCGCTCTCACTATCGACTTCCCTATCGATATTATGGCGGGACACCCCCGGCCACCGCCCGCCCATCACCGACGGAGCACCGACGGTACACCAAAGGGACACCAACGGGACACCACAGGACACCACGGCGGGAAACCACAAGACCACCGTGCGCCCACCAGTGGCGGAGGGACGGTCCACTGCATCCGAATCGCCCTGGCGACGGCGGTGTCACTCCTCTCGCGCGCCTACGCAGCTTCGCCTCGCTCGCACGCGCGACACGGACACGAATCCGAAACCGACTTCCCAGTGGGGGGCTCTTCGTTCCACTGCGATCTCACCCCCCAACCTCCGATCCCCACCTGGGGGGGGCGGGGCGTAAGCCGGCCAGTGGGATCAAGGCGACGCCAGTGGGTATGGGGATCGGATCAGCGATGCTCATCCCCCCTTCCTCTGGGGGCGTTGATGGCTCCTAAGCTCTGCGCGTCGCAAAACAACAGTCGCGATGGGTTTTTTTTGAAAGTTTTCGGCCTCTGGAGGCCGTTTCGCGGCCTTGGGGCCGTCAACAAATCTTAACATGTATGCAACACGTGGTTCACTCACTATACCGTTCTGGGTTGGGTTAACTCGGCATGCTGTTGTCTGTACGCAAGCCGTTCTTGCACTGAGATCTATCAGACCCCAGTGGGCTCGGGATAAAAAAGCTTGCCCTGGGGAAGGGGTCGAGATCCCCGGGGGCCCATGCCACCAAACAATGCTGCGACGTCGGAGGAGAGGGAGGGGGGGAGCACCTGGGGAGGGGTCGGGTATCCTGGCCGGGGCCGCGAAGTGTACCAGATGTTGTGGCCCTCGCTCTGTCTGCTGATCGCTCACTTAGGTTCCCTCCTCCTCGTCCTTCCCCTGCCCCGTCCTCCCCCTTCATCCCCCGCACAGTCTGCCACGGGTTGGGCCGCACGCCGTCGCTCCCGCGAGAAGACAGGACCGTGCCTTTCCTGCGGTGCGGCCCAGGGCGACTCTTTCGATCACATGCTTGCGTGCCAGGCCCCTGCTCGCCTCTGCTCACTCCTCCCCGCCCTCCCCGCTGACTGTTCCACGTTATTCCGCCGTCGCTCGAATGTCTCCTCTACTGCCGCCGCTTCCGCTCGCCACTCGTGCTTCGATTGTTCCTTGCATCGATGTGTTACGCCATATGTTCCACATGCGTAAACGGGAGGGGCGGCGGGTCTGGCCAGCCACATTAGTGGGCATGGCGCGAGCCGGGCACCGAGCTCTTACGGACAAAAGCGTTGCCCTCGCCAGCCTCTCTCTCACCCAGGGCTTAGGAGACTTGGCTCCCCCTTGGTGAGGTCCCCTCCTCCTCCTCCTACTCCCCTAGTTGCCCTGATTAAGAGAACACCGATTTCAGGGCCTTCTCTGGAGTTTGGCGTCCTCTGTCCCCCTCGTCGGCGCACGTGCCTCGGGGCGTATGCGCCCCGGCCCCCCCTCTTCGAACCCCCCAGTCGTTCATAGGTCGTCGATAGTGGCCCGATAGCCCACCCCGCCTGGGAGCATAGGAATCAGCTATCGGAGGCCCATCGCTGATCTATCGGCGATGTGTCGCCGATTCCAGCTCGATGTTTCCCCCCCCACGAGCCCGCCCCCCTATTCAGACATCTACCTCGTGTCTATTCCACCACGTGGCTACCCAAAGGTCTGGACCCCTTCCCTGGGACCGTTTTTTTTTGTATCCCGGATCGTTTTCTGACGGCCTCCAGGCCAAGCGAGGGCATCTTGAGGCCGCGCATGTCAAAAACCGGCCTTCGCGTTTTTGTTCCTCAAACGGTTCACCTCGAAGAGGCCGCGGCCACACCACAGACACAACAACAACAACCATTGTACTCTTGTTCGCTCTTATCTGCTCGCGTGAATTCAACATGTGTATCCCGAATCCTCGATCGCTGCACTCTTCGTCTTCAAGCGTGCCCCCCTTGAGGGTATATCTTCCTTACCTGTCACGTATAGTTTGCGCAGCCCCTGAAATAGGAAGAGGATGAAGGAGGGAAAGGACAAGCGGGAGGGATAATGATGGAGCACGAGAAAGATTAGCAGGAGGGGGATTAGAAGCAGGCAAACGTGCGGCAGAACCATATGGGCGTGTCGGGCGGGAGGACCCTGACGGGCGGGTCGGGCGGGCGGGCATACACGGCCGGGTCGATCGGACGGGTCGCTGAAGCGTCAGTCTTGCATGCATCGCGAGGGAGTCTTTAGCAAACACTCGAGTCCCAAGCAAATTGCGAAGAAGGCCAAAGCGAGAGCGTGATTCCTACATAAATGGTGACGAGATCCTGCGCGAGGGCGCGACCTTGAATAAACTGTGAGTAAGATCTCAGGCGGGAGCTGTTGAATTTCCATGTCCACGCAATTATTGTTGATCCCCCTCCGGTGCCCATTCTGTGTTTTTTAATTGAAGTGCCCCTCCCTAGGCTCGCGCCCCTTGTTGGCTCTCGAAGTGCAACAACAAGGGCTACCTCTTGATATTTCTTCTTGCAGCTTATTCAAGACTGCGCTCTCGCGCGGAGCTTCTTCATACTTTTTCTAGGAATCGCGCTCTCGCGTGGGACGTCCTCGGAATTTGATGAGCCGCCGCGCCCTCGACACTCAGGAGTCACGCTCTCGCTTTGGACTTCCTCTCGATTTCCTTGGGAATCGCGCTATCGCTAAAGACTCCCTCGCGATTCATGCAGGACCGACGCTGCAGCGACCCGCCCGATCGACCCGGCTGTGCATGCCCGCCCGCCCGACACGCCCGTTAGGGTCCGCCCGCCCGACCCGCCCGTTTGGTTCTGCCGCTTCACCGCCTGCTCCTAACCCCCCTCCCTGCTAATCTCTCTCGTGCTCCATCCTTCTCCCTTCCCCTTGTCCCTTCCCTCCTCCTTGTCCCTTCCCTGTTCTAGGAGCTGCGCCAACTGGACGCGGCAGGTAAGGAAGGCCTGCCTCCAAGGGGGATGCGCCCGAAGGCAAAGAGGGCGGGCATCGAGGGTTTGGGACGTGCATGTCGAATGGGACGCGAGTGGATAAGATCGAGCATATTTATACTGGAATAAGTACACATGGTTAATTTCTAATTCTTCGGAAGTTCTTTGATTTTTTGGGGCCAAGATCCTTTCATTTCTAATTCTTCCATCCTGGGCTTCTTCCTGGCCGCTAGGGGGCCAGGAACAATTAGAAACGAGCACAATTAGAAATGAGCACGGTCAGAACTGGACGACGTGTTTTCATGGTTCTCGTGTTGTAGACCGGGGGCCAGGGGCGCAGTCCGAGGCTCAATACCTTCCCCTGTGACAGAAATTGAATGGGCACCGTGGTCATTGGATGGTTGATGAACAATACATTTTTTTCAAGACTTGAAGATCGTAAAACCACAGTCAGGTTATGACTGTTCGCTCTTGCTACTTCGCGTGCAACTTAAGATGTCTATCTTAAGCCCTCGATGCCCGTCCTTTCCGTCTTCAGCCGTATTTCCTTGGGGGTAACTCTTCTTTATCTGTCACGTGTCGCTGGCGCAGCCCTCAAAACAGGAAGAGGAGGGAGGAGGGAAGGGGCAAGGGGGTGGGAGAAGGATGGAGCACAAGAGAGATTAGCAAGAGGGGAGGTTAGGAGCAGGGAAACGAGCGGCAGGAACAGACGGGCGGGTCGGGCGGGCGGACCCAGATGGCCAGGTCGAGCGGGCGCGTCGCTGAAGCGTCAGTCCTGTATGTCGAGGGAGTCTTTGGCGATGGCGCGATTCCCCAGGAACTCGTGAGGAAGTCCAGAGCGCTCGAGCGTGATTCCTGGGTGTCGAGGGCCCGGCGTCTCAAGAAATGCCAAGCGGGTATCACGCGAGAGCGCGATTCCCGGGTGAATTGCGAGGAAGTCCGCGCGAGAGCGCGATTTTGCCCAAATTGTGGGGAAGTATCCGGCGGGAGGCGTTGACTTCGGAGGCCAAGAGTGTGGCGACCCAAGACTTTTCGTACAAAAAGCATGGCGCGAGCACCGGGACCGGGAGGGGCGCTTCCACAGAAGAGCACGCGTTGTTTTCGGGAGGGGGGATCAGTGCTTGATTTTCCCCAGAAGGGAGAGTTCAACAGCAGCAGCAGCAGCAGCCCGAGGCGGATCGAGCCGCCGAGGAGCTCGGCCTGGACCCCGAGAGGCTCCGCCACGCCCGGGAGTGGGCGGGCAAGCTGCGGGGGGCGGGGAAGCTGCCGGGGGTGGTGCTCGCCGTGGCGCGTCGCGGCAGGCCGAGGGCCGTCGCCGTCGCCGCCGCCGTCGGCGGCGTCGTCGCCGACGCCGTCGTCGTGGGCGTCAGACACCTTCGACGTCTGCGTCGTTGTCGACGTCGTCGTCGTCCGCCGCGTCGTCGACGTCGCCTCCTCCCTCCCCCCAAGTCCGTCCGCCCCTCGCCCTCGCTCCTTCTCCCTCCTCCCGCCCTTCTCTAGCGCCCATCTCTCCTCACTCCCCTCTGCTCCCTCCCCGCTCTGCTCTCCCTCCTAATTACCTGTTCGCTCCCCTCTCGTCTCCCGCAGCCGTCCTCCCTCCTCCTCCTCTGTCCTCACTTGCTCCCTCCTCCCTGTTCTCTTTGCCCTCCTCCTTACAGTCAACGCGCCTAGTAAGGACGCGCGCCTTCATCTAGGATGCCCTTGCGTCCTTGCCTCTGTGGCCCGTCCTTTGCCGTTTTCACTGGTCGCCGCCGCCCAACAAATCCCAACTTCAGCCTCCAAGGGTCTTGCGTCCTTACCACGCGTCCTTAATATACGTTTCCACTGTACCATCACCACGTTGAGTATGGTCATCGACCGCTGCGTGGGAACACGTCCTCCCCGTGCTGCGGTTGCTCCTTCTCCTGATCGTTGTCGCCGTCGTCCTCCTCCCCCTCCTCTCCCTAGCCCACCTCGTCCTGCTCCTGCGTCTGTTCCTTCCCTGAAGCAGACCCTCCCAAATCTCCGAACACATCTGGAAGCAGCTGGAAACAGTCGAAAGACACCATTGGAGAAGATCCGAGAATCGCCGAGCCACTGCGAAACTTGTCGCACGCCTCGGGTCCTCCTCTCCTCCCCCTCGAGGCCGCTCACGGGCCGTCCTGGAGGGCTCTCGGGGCGATGGCTGCTCGGCCTCGGACGCCCTAACGAGTTTCTGGCACCGCTGCAAGCCGGCGCCTCTCCGAGCCGGCGAACCCCGTGGCCCCCAGGGGTCGGTGATTTCTCTTTCCTCGTCCGCGCAGCGGCGCCACCGCCTTGCCGCACGCAGGGTCTCCCCCTCGGGACGAGCAGGCGCAGTGTCCAGTGTCGGCGGAGGCCTCCAGGGCTCTCTGGAGGTCCCCTCGGAGGCCCCCAGAGGCCCCCAGAGGCTCACAGGCGGCCGAAACCTCCCTCGAGCCTTGATCCCGCGAGTCTCCAGCCTCGATGTTCGATCCTCGATCCTCCTCGATCCTCGACCCTCGTGACAGGGTGGTGTTCCACGAGGCCTACGGCGACGGGTGTGCGAAGGACGGCATCGTCTCAGTCGCAGCGATGCCGGTGCTGGCAGCGACGTTCCTGTCGCTCGTGGACGAGGGGCTCGCCAGCGTCCACGACGACGTCGCCAGGCACCTCGGCGCAATGGCATGGACGCCTACCCAGCCCCCTGTAGAGACTCGGGAGGAAGAGTGACTGAGCAGTATGCTGTTGCTGCTGATGGTGGTGGTGATGGTGGTGATGATAATGAGGATAAGGATGAGGATTACGAGGATGATGGTGATGATCATGCTGCTGCTGATGATGGTGATGATGATGATTACGATGATGACGATGTCGACGACGATTACGATTACGGTGACGATGATGATGATGCTGATGATGCTGCTGATGATAGTGGTGATGATGGTGATGCCTTTGTTAATGATGATGTTGATGGTGGTGATTATGCTGATGATGGCGATGAAGATAGTGGTGATGCTGATGACGATGATAATGGTGATGCTGATGATGCTGCTGATGATGATGATGAGGATGGTGATGCTGATGATTACGATGATGATGACGATGAGGCTGATGATGATGAGGTTGACGATGATGCGGATGCTACTGCTGATGATGGTGATGATGATTGGTGATGATGATGCTGATGATGCTGATGTTGATGATGCTGCTGATAAAAGTGATGATTCTGCTGATGATGCTGCTGATGACGATGGTGCTGATGCTGATGCTGATGGTGATGATGGTGATGATTATGATGACGGTAACGATGATAATGATGTTGTTGATGCTGATGACGTTGATGCTGATGATGCTGCTGCTGATGATGCTGCTGATGATGAGGTTGACGATGATGATGATGCTGTTGATGCTGACTTTGTTGACGGTCAAGTTGTGATGCTGCTGCTGCTGTTGCTGCTGCTGCTGATGATGCTGGTGGTAATGATGATAATGACAAGGATGATGCTACTGATGATGATGATGATGCTGATGATGATGATGATGATGCTGATGCTGATGCTGATGCTGATGCTGATGCTGCTGCTGATGATGTTGCTGATGCTGCTGCTGCTGATGATGATGCTGATGATGACGATGATGATGATGATGATGATGATGCTGATGATGATGATGATGATGATGATGATGATGATGATGATGATGATGATGATGATGATGATGATGATGATGATGCGGATGATGATCGTGGTGGTGGTATTGATGATGAGGAGGAGGGGAGGGAGGAGAAACGGAGGGAGGAAGGGGAGGAGGAGGAGGTGGAGGAGGAGGAGGAGGAGGACAGTTTGATGCTGTTGTTTTTGTAGGCCTTCTCTGAGCCTCTGGGTCGCCGTGGCCTGATTGCCTCTTGGGAATTCTGGCCAAAGCCCACCAGAAGAGATATTCAGGGGTTGACTTTGAGGGATGAGGTGCCTTCCAGTCTTCGTGAAAGGATCACTGGCTCCGTTTTGTCATGCGATTTCGGCCTCCGTGAGTCACTCTCGGGCCCAGGGCTTCGCAGCGAACGACCGCAGAATGACCCTTGTGCGTGCGTGGGCCTTTGACCCCAGGCAGTGCCGGAGGCGGTGCCCGCACGGATGTCTCTCACGAGTTTGAGGCGGATGGGGGTTGCATGTTTAGGCAGGCCGCGCTGCTGCCTAGGACAAGGGGCCGCGTCGCCACGCCAGACGAGCGAGCACATCGTGCCGCCGTTGTCGATGCATCGTGTATCGAGACTACTCACACAACTGTCCTGATGGTTGGGAAGGTGTTGCCGTCCGATGACCTCGTAAGTCGTTCCCATCTGTGTGAGCAGAAGGGTGTGCCTCGTTTTCCTACTGCAGTGATCTCGCCCACGTGCGCGGCCTAGTCTTGATCTTGCCGCGCCCTCAGAAATTAGCCCAGGGGATGGGGTCGATAGTGCTGGGGACCCACGTCGTGGAATCAATCACAACGTCAGATGTCTGCGCTTCCCTCCTTACGAGAGCCAGGATTTAGTTTTTTGGGTATCTTTTTACGACGGTCGGAGATTTCCAGCGTTTTGGTTTGTTCTCAGAGCTACTGGGGAGAGGAGGAGGAGGAGTACGAGGATGAGGAGGTGGAGGAGGAGGTGGAGGACCAGTGTAGACCCAAGACGCGGCAACGATGTTGCAATGCACGTCCCTTCAAGTTCCCTCAACAGGTCCCTATAACATCTTTGTTCATTAGGGGAAGTGCCCGCCGTCTGAGAGTCATCGATCGTGCCAAAACAGCATTCCTTGGATTACAACGTATCGAACGCAAGTGACTCTTTCGGCCAGACAGTTCTAATCCGTGCCAGAAAATCACTCCTGGGATTTCATCGCCTCGCATTTTCGTGACTGCTGCGTCCTGACAGTCCCAATGCGTGCCCGAAAACACCATTCCTGGCACTTCGACTAGACGAATCCTTGAAGCCGTTGCACACTTTGAAAACGAATGTGCGCGGCCCTCAGGCGAGAGCCACACTTTGAAGAGGCATCGCCCTCCATCCTTGGAGCTGCTGCAGGCTTTTGTGACTCGCGTTCGCGGCGCTCAGGCGAGAGCTGCATTCTGGAAGCGGGCCGCCCTCCGTCCCTGAGGCTGCTGTGAGCTCTTAAGACGGCTGCGCGCGACGCGAACTCGAGGAGCCACAGTTCGAAAACGACCCGCCCTCACAGCCTCGAATCTGTTCTAGAATCACAGATTCAGGCTCGTGAGGGAGTCCCAGATGCGAAGCGCCCAGCCCACCCCACCGACACGTCGCTGGGAGCGACAGGGAGCTGTTTTTGAGGGGAAGAAAGGACGGATGAGAGGGATCGGCGTCACCCCAACATACTTATACTATATGTGCGTCGTCCCCCCAGGGGCGACGCGCGCACCGAGAAATCTTATAGTATATGCGTCGTGGCGGGCGCTTTCTGGCCACACCGCTCGGGAAACGATATATATAACAACATGGATATGTTTGGGTCGGACTCGCGCCTCCAAGGATAACATATCGTATTAGTATGTCTGTGTGCGTCCCAAGGGAGGGAGAGGAGGAGAGAGACGAGGAGGAAGGGGGTGGGAGGACCAGGAGCTTTGCAGGCCCGGACCCCTCTCTTCGACACCGTCCTGAGCAGCGTTCCGAGCTGCGCCCGGCCGTGGCCGCAACCCCCCCCCGATGTCCAGGAGTGGTCCAACAAGCTGATGATGTCTTCTCGTGGTGCTGTTACACATTTTTGATTTCTAGTTCTTCGAAAGTTCTTCGATTTTTGGGGGGCCAAGATCCTTTCATTTCTATGTGTTCTATCCTGGGCCTCTTCCTGGCCACTAGGGGGCCAGGAACAATTAGAAACGAGCACAATTTGAAATGAGCGCGATTAGAAACGAACGACGTGTACAGCTCGGCCATAGCTCGCATCTCTGGTTGCCGTTCGGGACGACTCGGGCATCCCTGGAAGGCTGTCGGCGAGGCGCAGCTGCAGGAGAGCAGACGAAGACGTCCAAAACCCTCCTGCAGCCATTTTCTCTCGACGCGGGGAGGCTTGCCCCCCAGGTACATCCCAGCGTTCTCCGACTTCCGGGTGCACCGGTCCGGCAGCAGCGCAGAGACGCTGCAGACCGACGCGCTCGCGAGGCCGATAACGATGTTTCACCTCCTGACCCAGACGTGGGGGTTCCCAGGCAATGGGGAGGGAGGCAGGGGAGGAGGAGGAGGACGACTCTTGATATGGCTTCGCTCGAAATAACTTTCGTGTCCGTTGTTCGGTCCTACGGCTCTATCGTGTGCGGCCTATCTCGTTGCCATGCTTCCAAGGTGCTCTTGAAGCACGCGCCCATTTCGCTCACGGAGCGTTCGCAGACATCCTGTCTCAGAAAACGTGAGTTTTGTTTCGCTTGTGCTTGTGTGTGTATGTCTCTGTGTGTGTGTGTGTGTGTGTGTGTGTGTGTGTGTGTGTGGGGTACGAGGGGGTCAGAATACCAACTCCCTCCTCCTCCTCCT
>CAUYUJ010014244.1:0-45000 GCA_963575745.1 Prorocentrum cordatum | reverse complement strand
CACGCCAAGCAAATGTTCCTGACCGTATACACCGCGTCGTTTGGTCAGCCAAGCTGCCAACCCAACGAATTCGGCGGATGAATTCTGTGTATAGGCGCTCCAGCATCTCGCATTTCCAGGAGCTGGGGCGCCTGTACACCGAGCTCTTTGGCCGACCAAGCGACGCGGTACACCCTGACATCAGACGGTGCGATTTTTCCATTCCGCTCGGGACGATTTTGGCACCCCTGGTCCGTGCATCGTATCGCGTGGGCGCCTCTCGAGGCGTCGTCGATCCTCAACACAGGAATGGTACGGTGCATAGTTATTCGGCGTTTAGAGCCTGGAACGCTCTCGGCGAGGCGTATCTGCTGGAAAGCATCCCGAGGCGAGAAAACCTCCCCAGGAAGCGGCGAGAACTTGAGACAACTCGCGGCGCTCCAATTTTTTCGATGCGTGGGCCCCGGAGTTCTGGACCATTTCCGTAGGGCCAGTTTTTCGTCCTGAGCTGTTTTTTGACGGTCCCGAGGCTGGGCGAGGGCCCCCTGAGTCTGAAAACGGCAAAAAATGGGCAAGCTCTAATTTTTGTCGGAGCGTCGGAGTGAGTGAGATGCTCGTTGTGGGTACCTTCGTGGGGCGCACCTAACGGATCTGTTCGACTCTAGTTCCACTCTGGTTCGATTCAAGTTTGTCTCAGGTTCGACTCAGATTCGATTCGGTTTCAATTCAAGTTCGACTCGAGTCGACGGACGTTCGACGCAGTTTCGAAGGACACGAGCGGAGCGAGTGGCTCCAGGAAGGTCCCGAGAATAAGCATCTAATCTGAGCGCGTAGTACTAGTACGGCAGGTTCGCGTCGTGTCGACCCCGCCGCCGGCGTTCAACGCTGAACGCCGCCAGCGACCCAGCGTCGGTCGATGTTGAGCGATCGGAGGTTTCTCGGAAACAGCCGCTCCTTCCAGGCGGAACGAGCCCCGCGGTGTCAGGAACCAGCGCTGGGGTCGCCACGACGCGAGCCTGCCGCGTGTCCCTGTGCGTCCCGTGCCCCAGGCCGTCCGGGAGCGCGTGACGGGGCCGCTGGGCATGGCCGACACCGGCTGGGCGGTCCCGCCCGCGGCGCGGCACCGGGCCGCCGCGGCCTGGCGGGCCGCGCCCTGGCTCACGCACCGCCTCTGGGGCACCCGCCTCACCGGGGAGCATGCCGGCCACACCTCCTGGCTGCCCTGGGCGGAGCACCTCCCAGACCCCCTCACGCTGTACAGGACGCAAGAGTCGCGACGGATGGCTTCTGCAAAGTTTCGACCCCGTGGGGGCCCTCGCAGGGCCACGGGACCGTCAAGAACAACTCGGATGAGAAGCCGGCCCTGGGGAGGCGGTCCAGACCTCCGGGGGTCCGCGTGGTGAAAAATTCACGGCGCCAGGGGTTTACGATGTTGGTACCCACGGCCTCGCGGTCTGGGTCCCTGGGCCGCAACTTCGCGGATTCGGGGCCTTCCCTTCGCGGATGCTTGCCCGCGCGGATCCATGCGACCGCATACCCTGAGATCCGACGTCGCGAAAGAAGTGCACCAGTGTAGAAAATTCGACCAGAGCATTGGACCCCATCTTTCCGCGGCACCTTTCGAGCTGGGTCGATCCGAGAAGGTCCCGGAGCCCGAAGCGAGGCAATCTCGCCTGTGGTGGAGACAATCGCGACGCCAGGATTCCTGGTATCCACGGGACTGCGCCCTGGGACTCAGAGACCGCGAGGGCGCGGATATGGACACGCTCGCCGCCTGCGAGGCTGGGCTGGGTGGCGAGGCCCGACGCGCCGGCCGCGGCCGAGGCCCCCGGCGATGTCCAGGAGCCGACGAGAGCACACACCCAGAAGGAGGAGGAGGAGGAGGAGGAGGAGGAGGAGGAGGAGGGCGGAGGAGGAGGAGGAGGAGGAGGAGGAGGAGGAGGAGGAGGAGGAGGAGGAGGAGGAGGAGGAGGAGGAGGCGGAGGAGGAGGAGGAGAGGAGGAGGAGGAGGAGGAGGAGGCGGAGGAGGAGGAGGAGGAGGAGGAGGAGGATGAGGAGGAGGAGGAGAGGAGGAGGAGGAGGAGGAGGAGGAGGAGGCGGAGGAGGAGGAGGAGAGGAGGAGGAGGAGGAGGAGGAGGCGGAGGAGGAGGAGGAGGAGGAGGAGGAGGAGGAGGAGGAGGAGGAGGAGGAGGAGGAGGAGGAGGAGGAGGAGGAGGAGGAGGAGGAGGAGGAGGAGGAGGAGGAGGAGGAGGAGGAGGAGGAGGAGGAGGAGGAGGAGGAGGAGGAGTAGGAGGAGGAGGAGGAGGAGGAGGAGGAGGAGGAGGAGGCGGAGGAGGAGGAGGAGGAGGAGAAGGAGGAGGCGACACCCAGATCTCCGACGATCTGATTTTTGCCACCGGCGTTTTTCGCCTCGATTCCGGGCTTTGGTGGCCGTGCTCGGGCCCCATAGGGTCATCAGAAATGGATCCAGGACAGAAAACCGCTCCTGGGAAGGGGTCGGGCCTCTCTGGGGCCGAGGGCTGCAGAAATCATGTCGTCGGATGTCAGTGCATACACAGGCAGATTTTGGATTTGGTTCGTGGCATCCCCGTCTCCTCCGAGACCCCCTCGCACCGTGAAAGAAACACGGCGCGCCCTTTCTGGGGGGGATCTGGCATGGAAAAGTACCCCAGGGCAGGGGTCGGGCTCTTTGGGAGCGAGGATCTGTCTGTGCAGATAGGCACATGTTTGACTTGGTTCGAGAGGCACCCCCCCTCACCAGACCCCCTTGCATCGTGGAGGAAGCTTGGCGGACGGCTCGTTTGTTCCTGCTGCCTTCGGCCCCTGGTGGCCCTCGCCGGCCGCACCTCTTCCGCACGGCGGACCGCATGCCATCAAGTTGGCGCCTCCTGTGGTGTTTCGGGCCTGACGAAAGGGGGGGATTGGGAAAGGGGGGGGTACGAAATCTGCTGCATGCAGCTGGTTTCGGCCCCGCCGCCGGGCCCATTCCTCGATACATGGGCGCCTCCCGGCGCCGGGAGGCGCCAGGAAAGTTAGCTACGTGAGCTGATTCTCACCCCCCCCCTCTTTGCTATCCCCCCCTTTCGCCCGGCCTGAGTGTTGCGGGTTCTGAGGATCTGCGCGGTCACGTGTCGGTCGATCGCAAACATGGATCAAGGGGGCGTGGATTAGCGACGGGTCCCGTTTCCATGGGAAATCGCGGATCTCCGCCGTCGAACGAGTCGGCACCGGCCGCATTTTGGGGAGGGCACCTCCCCCGAGACTGGTGGACGCCCCCCTTCCCGCTCTCGCCCCACAGGCCTCCGTCTCCGTCGCGGCCGACCTGGCGCCCCCCCCCCCCTTGCGTCCCTCCCCTCCACGAGCGTTGTACATCAGCGACAAGACGTGCAGGGCCTCGAAGTTCGTGTAAGAAGAGTCGAAGACGAGAAGACGCTGTAAACATAAGCTTTCGGCGCTCCGCGCTGATTTCTTGGATCTGCGCCAGGGAGGGGGTTCCAGCTCCGATCCAAGAGATTCGCGCGGACCGCCAACAGTTCATGCTTACGCTTTATTGTTGTTCCTCTAAAGAAGTACATGACCCCCAACGAGAAGAGTTGACAGGATCCCATTCAGCTACTCAGCCCACGCAATCACTTGGTCAGCACCCTGCCTTCCACACTCTCTGGCGAACTCGTCGCGTTGCCGCATGGCCCGAACCCTCTTGCAGAAAGGGCCTCGTCCGAATGGGCGACACCTTGGCCGTGCCGGCGGAAGCTGAGGCTGAAGCCGCCCACTGGCATCCAAATTAATCAGTGTTGAAGGTTTGTGTGTGCTATTCCCCAGAGCTCCGACGCCGTATTTTTGGCACAACGCGGAGTCCCGAAGGTCCCGACCCCTTCCCTGGGATCAGTTTTTGCCCCAGGCGGCCCCAGGTTCTGGCGAGGGCCCGTGGATGCCGAAAATGTGGAAAACCCTTCCGTCGTGATTTCTTCGCGACGAGAAAAGGTGGGGGTCGTGCGACCCCAGAGGTCCTGACCCCTTTCCCCAGCGTGGTTTTCCGTCCACATTTGGGTTTGGACGGTCCGGGGACCCAGAAACAGCCCCCAGAAGGTTGAAATCGAGGGAAACGTCGCGACTGAACAAAATCCTGTCCTCGGAGATCTGAGTTCTTCTTCTCCTCAGGACGTGGATCGCCTGCGCAGCACCGCGCTCGACCAGCTCAGCCTCCACGGCATGCTGCTGCGCGGCGGCGTGTCCGAGGCGGGGGCGCGGGGGCTCTCCTCAGTGTTTGTGATCATGCAATCGGCCATCATAGATCGCAGTGATCGGAGGATTACGTGATCGCCGCTCACGTGATCGGTCCGGCTTGATCATTTGATCGTTCGAGCTTGAATGTGTGATCGATCCGTGATCGGCGCGGTGGCCATCCTGATCGAAGCTGCGATCAGATCACATGATCGGGTGGCGTGATTGGCCGAATGATTAGCTAGACACTAAGGTGCTCTCATGCAGCAGCGCGGCACTCATGTGCTCCGACCAGCTGCCGGCCCTGGGCCGCAGCCTGGCGGACGCCGGGTTCAACACGCACGCCGGGGACGCGGGGAACTCTCCCGGGGCGCGGCTTCCGCAGCTCGGCGCTGGGGCCAGTGGCCAAGGTCATTGAGGTCGCTGCTGGGGTTGCTCAGGGGATGGGGGGATCAGAAGTGGATGCAAAGGTGGGCTATATCTGGCCCAACCCAGCCCAGAAATGGGTTGCACGTGCCCCAAGTGGTTCAGGAAGGGACGCAGATCTGGTCGAAGTGGGCGGAGCCCACTTAGCTGATTTCTGCCGAGCCACCTTGAACTACTCAGGGCACATGTGACCCACTCATAAACTGTATCAGGCGGTGTATAGGCCACCGTACCACCCACTTCTGACCTCTCTATCCTCTCAGCAGCCCCAGCGGTGATCTCGGCAGGCGAGGACAAATACCGATACCGCTGCCCTTCCCCCGTCGCCGCCGGTGCTGGATTCGCAGGGCAATCCTGGTCACAGTGCGCCCCGGCAGCGGTCCTCGGAGCCGCGGTCTCGGTTGTTGTTGCTGCCCCCCCACCACGAGGGCTGGCGCTCGGCATGCAGGCGGTTTCAAGGGCAACGACGGGGGGCCAGAACGGCTCGGGGAAGGGGCCCAAGGGGTCCGCATCGCCTCCTCCTCGCCCAAGGGGTCCGCATCCCGAGGCCCATGGAGGCGGGGGGGGGGCGGGGGGGGGGGGGAAGCGAGACGGGGGGGGGGGGGGAGGAGGAGGAGGAGGAGGAGGAGGAGGAGGAGGAGGAGGAGGAGGAGGAGGAGGAGGAGGAGGAGGGAGGAGGAGGAGGCGGAGGAGGAGGAGGAGGAGGAGGAGGAGTAGGAGGAGGAGGCGGAGGAGCAGGCAACGACGGGGGGTCCGCATCGCCTCCCAGCCGCCCCTCCTCGCCGATCGGGGCCTGGGCGCCCCGCCCTGCCCAGGAGCGTGCGGTTCCGCCGTCGAGGGCCTGTCGCAGACACATCGGCGCTGTATCGCCCATGCCAGGTCGGTGTTTGCCCCGCCCCCCCCGCCCCCCACGCCAGCGAAGCAAAAAGTGGCATAAACATAAGAACTCGGAGGTCCGCGCGGATTTCTCGGATCGGCGCTGGACCTCCCTCCCTGGCGCGCGGAGCGCGCCAGGGGCGGCGCCGGAGGCGCCGCCGGGGGGCCCCAGCGCCGATCCGAGAAATCCGCGCGGACCTCCGAGTTTTTATGTTTATGTCACTTTTTGTTCCCCTACACGCACCCCGCCCCACCTCCCCCCCTCTTCGAGCCAGCTCAGTCATCCCTTTCCGCCCCCCCCTCATGGTTCGGCTGCACGTCGCAATGGTGACCCTTCGCCAGAGTGGCCTTTGAGGCGAGGTGCTCGGAGCGCGCGCCAGCGGGGTGGGTGGCCAAACCCAAGCACGCGGGCCGCTGCTGTCGATTTGCCGGCAAACAAGTGGTCGTCCGCGCGTCCGCGCACCAAACAGGCCACTCTTGCCTAGCCCTCAGGTCCACCTTCACGAACACATGCGACATTGTACAAAACTCCGCCAGAGCCCTGGGCCCTATCTGTCTGCTGCATTCTGCGAGCTCGACCGACCTGGCAGGGTCCTGTGGCCCGAATCAAGGCAAAATCCCCCGTTGCAGCACAAGTTGCGACGCCAGGATCTCAGGGCTGTCGCTTCGCGTGCAAACCATCGGCATGCCGCAGAACCCAAACATGCCACTCTTTCGTCTGGTTTGGGCCACCCTTGCGTGCAAGCCGAGGTGGTCTCCCGACCCGCGGCGTCCCGGATGGCGGGGGGCAGGTCGAACAAGGAACAACTGCATAAGCATACTCTGGATGGGACAATACTCGCCGCCCCTTGGATCATCGCGGAAAGGGGGTGTTGGACGGGGATGGGGATGGGGATGAGGATGAGGAGGATGATGATGATGAGAAGGAGGAGGAGGTGGAGGAGGAGGAGTACGAGTACGAGTTGGAGGAGGACGGGGTGGAGGAGGAGGAGGACGAGGACGAGGAGGAGGAGAAGGAGGAGGAGGAGGAGGAGGGGTGGGGATGGGCAAGCTCCGTCGGAAGGTCAATCACCCACCCGTTGATAAGTGCCCCATCCAGAGCAAACTCTCGGAGCTCTGCGCGGATTTATCGGATCGGCGCTGGCCCCCCCTTTGGCGGCGCTTCCAACGCCTCCCGCCTCCCCCTGGGCGCCCGTCGGCAAATCTCGGGTACCTCGCCGGGTTACGTACGGGCGCTCCCCGAGCAGCTTTTCCCGATTTTCCTCAGTTGCTTCCCGAGTGTTCTTCGATGGCCAGGGCCCCCGCGGAGGTGCGACGTTTTTCGCGCTTCTCGCTTGGCGCTTCGCGGTCGGGGCGACGGGGGTCCGCGGACGATATGTTTGCACCGTACCGCGTTGGCGTTTCCCGAGGCGTTGTCGATCTTCGACCCAGGACTGGTACGGTGCATGGTTGATTGGCCCTGAGAGTACAGCTATGCACAGTATGGCGTTGGCGTCTCCCGAGGCGTTGTCGCTCCTCGCCCCAGGAGTGGTACGGTGCAGGGTTCATCGGCCCCGAGGGGGGTCCAGCGCAGATCCGAGCAGTCCGCCCCGAGCTCCGAGGGCTTCCTGCCTGTGCAGTCGTCGCTCCTTCCGGGCAGGGGCGCCTTCTCGTCGTGGAGCGCGCGCGGCTCCCACTGCTGGGCCGTTGGGGGCCTGTGCCAAAGGGGGGTCGGGGGTGGACAGACCTCCTGCCCTGACACGTCGATTGAGGAATTGGCCGTTTTCGGTTCGCGAGAGGGCGTCGCGGCCGTCATTTTTGCGGGTCCATGTCCGTCGGTTTCGGTCCCAGGCCGTTTTCACTAAGGGGAGGTTCACTAAAGGGAGGTTTGTCCACCGCCGAGGGGGTCGCCACCCAGGGGACCATCCGCTCCCTCTGGAGATTCAGATTCCAGGATCGGAGCTCGAGCAGGCTTTGGCCGTTCGGGGCCGTGCTGGGAGGCCCTGGCGTGCTCCCGGGGGCCCACCTCCTCGGTGGCATGGCGTTCCCCCCCCAAGGTGGTGACCCCCCTCGTGGCTGCCCCAGGCCGACCCCGCCCTCGACCTGTGCGTCTTCGTGGGGGCCGAGCTCAGCCCCGCCTGGGCGCTGCCCGACCTGCAGCAGGAGGTCGCCGGGCTCGTGTACGGCGCCCTGGTGCCCACCGCGGCCGCGAAGCACCTCGTGAGCGGGGAGGCTCCGGTGGAGCCATGGGGCCCCCTCTCGCGCTCCGGGCTCGAGGGTGTTTTTTTTGTCGGGCGTTTTCGTCGATTCCCGAGGGGGGCTGTCCTGCCGATCGGGGAGGCTCTCGAGCAGCTGCCCCTCGCCGACAGCGCTCCGGGGCCTCTCGAATCGTCCCGAACGGCTGCTGGAGGCCCGCGTCAGGACCCGAACGTTAGGCTCCCCTTTGCGTGGTGGCAAAACGTCGACGGGGGGGTTTTGCCCATGCTCGGCGCGGGATTGTCAAAAAGATCAACAGAAAGGATCAAACGCGGAGGCCGGGGAAGGGGCCCAGACCTCTGGGGAGCATCTCTCGGGCCGGACGAAAGGAGGGGATAGGGAAAGGGGGGGGTTACGAAATCTGCTGCATGCAGCTGGTTTCGGCCCCGCCGCCGGGCCCATTCCTCGATACGTTGCCGCCTCCGGCGCCGGAAGGCGCCGGGAAAATCAGCTACGTGAGCTGATTCTCAACCCCCCCCTTTGCTATCCCCCCCCTTCGCCCGACCCGAATCTCGTGAGCGGGGAGGCCGTGGGGGCACAGTGAGACCCAGGCCTCCTTGCAGTGCGGAGGTTTTCCGCCGTTTTTCTGGCCTTTTTTGGGGGCCCTCGACGGGCCCTGGGACCGTCAAGACACGATCGGGGACGAGACGCTTATACCTAAGTCGGGCACGTCCCTCTACGGGAAGAGTACTACATTTGTTTGAGCGATTTTTTGACGATTCTCGGGGGTGGACAGACCTCCTGCCCTGACACGTCGATTAGGGAATTGGCCGTTTTTGGTTCGCGAGAGGGCGTCGCGGCCGTCATTTTTGCGGGTCCAGGTCCGTCGGTTTCGGTCCCAGGGGAGGTCTACTAAAGGAAGGTTTGTCCAGCGCCGATATTTTCCTAACAGCGAAGACTGATAGCTTTCTAGTGGTGTCAAAAGAGAGCATCTGATGACTCAGAAGGGAGGTCTGGGCGGCATCCGGACAGCGAGGGCCGGGCTCAGGGCCGGGCTCGTTTTAAGCAAACAGTCACACACTTCGTGTTCTTGAACTCCATTCCCGGGCCACATTTGGAATGCCCGGAGCCAACTTTAGGCCACTTCGTGGTCTTTGAGTTCCCAGAACTCCATTCCCGGGCCACATTTTGGATGCCCGGAGCCAACTGTAGGCCACTTCGTGGTCTTCGAGTTCCCAGAACTCCATTCCCGGGCCACATTTTGAATGCCCGGAGCCAACTGTAGGCCACTTCGTATTCTTCGAAGTCCCAGAACTCCACTCCCGGGCCACATTTGGAATGCCCGGAGCCAACTGTAGGCCACTTCGTGCTCTTCGACTTCGCAGAACTCAACTCCCGGGCCACATTTTGAACGCCCAGGGCCAATTTTATGTAGGCCACTTCGTGCCGTTCGACTTCCCAGAACTCCATTCCCGGGCCACATTTTGGATGCCCGGAGTCAACTGTAGGCCACTTCGTGCTCTTCGACTTCCCAGAACTCCATTCCCGGGCCACATTTTGGATGCCCGGAGCCAACTGTAGGCCACTTCGTATTCTTGGACTTCCCAGAACACAATTCCCGGGCCACATTTTGAATGCCCGGAGCCAATTGTAGGCCAGTTCGTGCTCTTCGAAGTCCCAGAACTCCACTCCCGGGCCACATTTTGAATGCCCGGAGCCAACTGTACGCCACTTTGTGTCTTTCCATTTCCCACACTTCCAAGACTCATCATCTTCATCATCATCATCGTCCCCGTAGCCTTCTTGGCTACAGCCCTGCTTTCGAAGATTTTCTTTCAAAGGAACTGCGCAGCGCCTACTGTGCACCTTAATGCCAGGACATGCTGATAGTTCTCGGTCTGGCGGCGGTGCTCCTGACCCTGCTGCATTGAACAGCGGTGCTCCTCAGCCTGCGGCAGGGAACAGCGCTGCTCCTCAGCGTGCTGCATTGAGCGGTCCTCTGCAAACGCTCGTCGAGCACGTGAAGCAGTTCGGCCAGATACCGAAGCGAAATAAAGGAACGTCCGAACAAGAACGGGCCGAAAACAAGTTGCGTTTCTCGGACCATCGCGACCGCATCCCCAAAGACATTTTGCATGAAGTGCGGGCCCTGGGCTGTGCTGATCAGCAGACGGAGACCGAGGAGCTCAAGCGGAAGCAGAAGACCGAGGAGCTCATGCAGCAAAAGCGAGACAAGACCGAGGAGCTCATGCAGCAAGTGCGAGACCTCGGCCGCCACCTGAAGGAGTATGCCGGGCGTAGCCTTGCAGAGCGGCAGCTGGCAGAGAAAGTCCGTAAAGCACGGAAGGCCAACCAGTTCTCCCCGGAGCAGGCCCGCTACTACCATCACTATTACTTCTATTGCTACTACCACTGTTACTATTACTGCTGCTGCTGCTGTTGCTGCTGCTAGTGTAGCTATTCCTACTGCAACTACTGGCAGTGCCACTGCGACTGGCGCTGATGTTGCCACTGCGACTGCCACTGCGAATCCGAATGCGACTGCGAGAACACCATAATTCTACAACGGCACTCTTACATAAATACCGCAGGCACTGTTTCCAGCTATGCTTCTACACATCGCTGTTAGGTTGCTTTGCCGGGATAATCTTGATTTTGGAACATTTTTATTTAACAGCGAAGACTGATAGGCTCCTACTGGTGTCAAAAGAGAGCGTCTGATGACTCAGAATGGAGGTCTGGGCGGCATCCGGACAGCGAGGGCCGGGCTCAGGGCCGGGCTCGTTTTAAGCAAACAGTCACACACTTCGTGCTCTTCGACCTCCCAGAACTCCATTCCCGGGCCACATTTTGAATGCCCGGAGCCAACTGTAGGCAACTTCGTGGTCTTCGAGTTCCCAGAACACCACTCCCGGGCCACATTTTGAATGCCCGGAGCCAACTGTAGGCCACTTCGTGGTCTTCGAGTTCCCAGAAAATCATTCCTTTTGAATGCCCGGAGCCACCTGTACGCCACTTCGTGGTCTTCTTCGAGTTCCCAGAACTCCATTCCCGGGCCACATTTTGAATGCCCGGGGCCAGCTGTAGGCCACTTCGTGCTCTTCGAATTCCCAGAACACTATTCCCAGGCTACATTTTGAATGCCCAGAGCCAATTGTAGGAGGAGCTGGGGCAAGAGCACGACGAGGAGGAGGACGAGCAAGACGAGGAGAACGAGGACGAGCACGAGGAGGAGGGGGAGGAGCAGGAGAAGGAGGACGAGCAGGAGGAGGAGGAGGACGAGGAATCCTACGTGCGAGGACGAGCAGGAGGACGAGCGACTGCGAGGATACCAGAATTCTACACCAGGGCTCCTACATGAATCTCAAGGGCAGTGCTTCCAGATATGCTTCTACACATCGCTGTTCGGTTGCTTTGCCGGGATAATTTCTGATTTTTCATTCATCGCTTCGCTCATTCCGCCGGCCCATCTTGCCTCGCCGCTGTCGTTTGTCGGGATGTTGTGGTCAATGCGGTGCGGTTGGGCGGCTGCCATTTTTCGAAGGCGGTGGGTGGCGGGTCAGAGGCCTCACGGATGTTGGTTGGGCTCTCGTGGTTGGCCTCTCAGGGGTCTTTGGGAGGCAGTTTTGAGGCCTCTTGTGGGCCGTGTTGGGGCCTCTTGGGGGCCTCTTGGGGCTTCTTTGGGTGCCTCTTGGGGGCCCCTTGGGGCCTCTTGCAAGCCTCTCGGGGCCTCCTCGGGGGCCTCTTGGGGCTGAAGGCTGGACTTTTCGGTTCCTGGTCCCCTTCTTGGGCCTCTCTTGGGGCCGTTTTGGGGCTCTCTTGGGCCGTCTTGGGCGCCTCTAGAGGTGTCTTGGGGCCATTTTGGGCCGTCTTGGGGCCCTCTTGGAGGCTTCGTGGGCCGTCTTGTGGCGGTCTTGGAAGCCTCTTGGGCCGTCTTGGAGCGCCGGTAAGCCGAAAAGGCGAGAACGGCAAAAACCGTCAGAAACTGAAGGCAAGTTAAGAATTTCTGCCTCCGTGGGCCCTCTTGGGAGGTCTCTTGGAGGCCTCTTCGGGAAGTCTTGAAGGCGCTTTGGGCTGTCTGGAGGCAATCTTTGGCGTCTTGGATTGCTCTTGGACTGTCTCGGACCATGTTGAGCTCTCTTGGAGGCCACTTGAAGCGCTCCTGGAGCGCTCTTAGGAACCTGCTGGGACCTGGCCGGGACCTGGCCGTGACCTGCCCGGGATGAGATAGGTTCGCACCTCTGGCCGCCTGGTCCTATGGACCAATTTCCATTTTTGGAAATTTATATTTTCGTAAGTTTCCCCCTCCTCCTCGCCCTTCTCCTCCACGTCTTATTGCCCTCGTCCTCCTTCTCCCCCTCTATGCAATGCTATGTTATGTAGTGTGTAGATATGCATGTGTTGCTATGCGGTGCTATGCAATGTGATGCGACGCAATACTATGTGATGATATGCGATGTTATGCTATGCAATATTATGCGATGCGATGCAATGCAATTTGATGCTTTGCATACGCCGTGCTATGCTGTGTAATGCGATGCAATGCTATGAAATGTGCGAGTTGTGCACATGTACTTGCAGATTTGTACATACATATGTTTGCAAGTGCGTAGCTCGTAGTTAATAAGCGGGGGAATGCGTACACAAACAAGCACAGCATATACGCGACCATGCTCGCACATCGTACTTTATGGCGAGGCTAATATTTATTTGTATTGGTGTTTGCTGGCTCATGTTCATCTGTCTTAGCCCCTGCCCCTGCCTCGGCCACGGCCACGGCCACGACCGCCCCTCCCTGCTGCCAGTGCAGCTGGAGGGGCTGCAGGGGCCGCAGGGGCAGGCAGAAAAGGTGCCGCCTGCGGCTGCAACTGCGCCAGGGTGGAGGACCATGCTCGTTCGAGGGTCTCGCCATCATCCAACGCTCCATTCCGCTGCACACACCTAGCCAAAACCATCTTGGTCCTTTGTGTTGGGGCCAACTGTAGGGCCAACGCTGCCTCGGCATCGGCTTCGCCGCTAAGGCTATACACGTGCACCTCATCTGCTTGTTCATTCAACGTGCATTCGAACCGTGTGATATCGAGGTCCTGATAGCGAGCTTCCAGGAGGAGCTCGGCTTCTGCTGGCGAACGTTCGGGATCTAATGGCAAAGCAACGCCACAGGCCTGGAGAACTTCAGCAACGCTGAGGAGCTCAGGTTTCATAGCGACGCTGTCCTTGTTAACTCGGCGCACGTGCCCGCGAGGATCTCGAGTGAAAAACGTCACGACAAGCTTGCGGCCCAAAGCTTCGCCTTCGTAACTCCTGTCTTCCTTGCCTGCGAGGGACTTGTTTTCAGATACATAGAAAATCGCAGATGGGTTGTGGGAAATTGCGTACATGAAGCCCTTCACGAAAACCGTCTTCACGTAATTTCGCCAAGCTGTTGCGAAAAGGCCTCCAGCTGCAGGTGCTGGAGGCGCAGGCTCAGGGTCGGCGATAAGTCTGTAGTCATTCGCAGACAGGCCGAGGCGCTCTCGGTACAGAAACTCTGACCTCCATCCCAAAGCAATCTCCCCTTCTTGCACGGTCGCGCGCATGTCAACTCGGTGTTGTCGTTGTTCCGCCTGCAAGTGGGAAAACAGGTCTTCATTGGAAGGGAATTGCTGGTTGTTCTCGAGGTAGTGTGTTAATCGCAGGCAGGCGTTGAGACTGTACATTTTCAAACCTCTCTTGATGGTGCAAGCCCATTGCCATCGAGCGTGCACTCGCTCTGCATCCAACACGTGGTCGGGTGCCAAGAGAAAACGAGGAGCCAGGAATTTAAAGAGTTGTTCGAATTTCCCCTGGCCGTGCCACCGCAGGACAGGAGGGCCTGCCTCAGAAAAGGCAACCAGATTTGCCCACAGGCCACGCGTATCGAACACATGTGCCTCGAAAGTCGTTCTGTTCATTGGCCTCGTACTTGCCAGATGTCTGGCGAGGGCGGTTGCTGCAGATCGAGCAACGCCCGTGTCCGTGGACAACATTTTGGCTGCCAGCCAAGGGGTCCTGTACGTGTTGTCGGCAATAAGCGACAAGTGGCCAGCCGCTTGGTCTGAGACAGTACGGTGAAAGAGGAGGGCCTCGCCAAGCATATCTTCCACAAGGTTCTGATCTCCAACCACTTGCCAAACTGCGAGCTCCACCCACGACTTCGGCGCTGGATGCATGCACACGAAGGCATCGACCTCCACGTTAAATCTCTGTCGCACGTGTTCTGTAACCGCCAGGTCCAATATAGTTTGCGATGCCTTTGACATCAGCTGGTCCCAAGACGTCTCTGTGGCGACTTGATGTGCTTTGCATTCCAGTGCAGTAGGTACATGCACCTGTGTAAAATCTCACCCAATATCGACCTTTTAATCCTTTGTTTGATGTCCCCGAGGTTCGCCACTGCAGCGTTTGTTTCTGGTGCCAAGCTCCTTTGCTCTAGGTCCTTCGTCGCTAACTTATACAGCGCATGCTCCTTTCCCCGCAACAACGTCAGAAAATTGAGGTCTGTTTCGGGTCTGCTGAGGATGATGGCAGAAGGGCTTCGACCGAACACGCGCTTGCAAGCTTCCGAGCCATCCCGAAAGAGATCAATGCCGCCATCGCGGCGAGATCGCGTTGCGATCTCTCTCAACCGACTCCACGTGATGCCATCGACAAAATACGCTGCCAATGCTTTGTAGTCTAAGCCAGAGGCGCGAATTGCCATGTCGGCAGTTCGCCATGCGATGTGTGGCAGGCATCGCCGACGAACATAGCCGGGGTTCAGGCCCTCAAAATGCGAATGCACCCCATGCTGGCCCTCGTTCTCGCCGCCTCCGTCGCCAGTGCACGCAACCACGTCCCAGCAATTGAGGCCCACTCTAGCCAACTGCTTTTCAATTGTACGGCTCACATCAGTTCCTTTTTTTCCAGGGCAGTGCATGATGTCACCGGGCATGGAGGTGCTCGAAATTGGGGGTTCTGCACTGCTCTCCCAACGTTCAAGAGGAGCAAATGTGCCGAGGTACATCACAGTGATTTGGAAGCGAAGGCCGCGAAACCGAGGTTGACTGGGAGGGCTTTCGTCGGTTGCCAAGGCCACGCCTGCGAACACGCCTTCCTCTCGTTGTTGAAACAGCCTGTCTGAAGATTACCTGTCTACAGCGCCGTCAAGGAACGTAATGTGCCGCATCAGAGTTACCCTGGACACAAGGGGCTCTTCTAGAGGGGCTCTCTCGGATGTTTTGGTGAGGTCCTGGATCAGCTCAGCAGCATCGGTGATTGTCTTTTGAACCCTTCTGATGGCCAATCGATTCTCCAGTGCGTAGATCGCCTGCTTTGTTTTATCATCCATGCCTCCCCGAATGCTTTGTGCGCCCCGCCTGGCTAGCTTTCGTGGTCGGTCCTCGACGCCTTGCGCCTCCTCGGGCTGGCAGTGCTGCTCAACTAGGCTGGCCACGATGTCCTGTTGGGTCCCGAGCGCGACCTCCTGCTCGGTCAACAAGGTAACTGGCAATTGCGCCACCTCTGCGATGATCAATCTACTGATTTGCCTTCGTAAAGTTTGCCCTACCAGCATTGAGCACAGTGATGACCTCAATACATGCATGGCCATTGCTGGCGCGGTCTGCACGCTGAGAGGGGCAATGGGAGACAACACGGCACGGATCAAGCAATGAGGCACATCAACATGCACCAAACGCAAAATAGTCGCCCTAATGAGCTCCAGCCATTCGTCCATTGGGAGCGGCTCACTTGCACTCATGACGATGCCTTCCATTTCAGCAGCAAGGACTTCGTGGTTTGTCTGCAGGGCGTTGCACCATGAAGGCGAGTCTTGCTGCCAGAGGTGCTCCAGATATTCTAAGACAGGTTGCCACAACATGCATAACAAGTTCACTAAGCTACACACTTTCTTGTGGCCTTGATGGCCAACTGAAGCGACGACCTTGGGGGGCTCTAGGTTTGATGTCATAAGACTCTCATGTGATGCTCTCGAACAAATCGCAAACCCTTCTCGTTGCAACTGCGGTATGATCTTGCGGCTCACAGTACTGAAAGCGATGCCATTTGCACCGCCATTGGCAAATTCGTCTACCCATGCATACCAACGGTCTGTGATGGAATCTTTCATCGCGGGGCCGCTCGCACAGAAAACTGGATGTGCGTTCTTGAGCCAGTATGGGTACGTGTGCAGGTGCGGGCGTTGCCGCTGGCTTTGACACTCACGTTGCTGCTGTCGACGCTGATGTTTCTCCTCCAGACTCCTGGTCGCCGTGCCCCCCCCCCCCCCCCCCTCCTCATCCGCATCCTCCTCCGACTCCTCCTCCAGCATCGCCCTCTTGGGTAAGACTGGTTCCCCCGCCCTCTGTTACCCTGGATGCCCCCTCACTTCCTGGATCGTTTCAATTTGCCTGGGCATCGTTCCTGGATGGGCTGGGGGGGGGGGGGGGGGGGGGACGCGTCAATCATGACACAGAAACTTCCTATATTATCACCATATGAATATGCATTTGCGATGTTATCACATAGTTTGTCCCAGGGGCTGGGCCAGAGATGGAGCTGAGAGATCGTGAGATTTCAGCGGCGGGGTACGTTTGACCCTAGTGGCCCTGTTGGCCCTGTTGACCCTAGTGACTGCAACCGCGGAGAAGGGATGTAGGAGGTCATAGGAACGCCTTTTTTGAGAAGCCTGCCTGCCTGGGAACTCCGAAGCCGATCAGCGCGAAACCAATGTGTACTTTGCTGGCATGCCATGCCTGCTTGTCGGCCTGGAGCGTCGAGCCCGAGCAATGAGGACAACTGGTGCACAACTGATTGGCGCAACTGTCGCTCAGAGCGCAGAAACTGTTATTCGGACTTGCAGCGAACTCACCAATCGAGCACAGCTGCCATTCCTACCACAGCCACTGCCATCAGAGCACAGACGCTGCCATTCAGGGCACAGTCGCTGCAATACCGCGCAATGCTCACTGCCGTCCCGAGCACAGCAACTCACTCAGAGCCGTCAGGGGCGGGCGCCCGCGGCGGCTGGGCGGCGCCGCGCGCCTGTCTGGGAACTCCACGCGTCCACGGTTGCCTTGAGGGACTTCTTCTTGAAGGTGTCATGCGCCTTCAACGCGCGAATCATGCCCCACTTGATGACCTCTTTCTGGAGGGCCAATTCCTGCCTGAGCTTCGAGTTGATCGCCTTGAGGTGCTGGATCCTCTTGGTCAGCGCCAGCTCCTTGGCCGTCGGCGCACTCTTCGGCGCCATTGCACCGCTGGCAGCTACGGTCGCCAGAGATATGGACTTGCTAGTGGCGAGCTAAAAGCTTATTATGAGCAGCCACAACTGCTACAACGGAAGAGTGAGGACGGGAGAGGATTTGAGGTTCTGAACACTTCTGGCTGGCACTGGCTGGGCAGCCACATCTGGCTACGCATGGGCCTTGGGCCACGGTGCCACATGGACCTTCGGGGGAACCATTTAGTCGTTGTATTCTGTATTCAGTTATCCATTTGTCAACCTTCATGTATCATATATTCTGTTCATACGTATTCATATGTATTATTAAAGTGGGTTCGGAGCGATGTCCTTTAAAGACCCGATCTGCTCGTCATCTTTTCCCAGCCTCAGGCTTTAAAGACTGTGCGAGATACTCGGCTTCGTTTTAATGCACTCAGATGATTCATTGATTCTTGATTCATTATTCACATTACATCGTTTTTCATGGTTGATTTATTCTTTCTTTCACTACTACACATACTTAAACGCACACACACCTACGCACTCTTACACGTACACGCTTACACACTCACACTTACCTTGTTTTCATTATCCACGCACTCTTTCACTTACACACACAGTGTTTCAATCAACATTCAACATTCAACATGTAACGTTGTTGCACAACTATCAATCCCCAAAGCCACCCATCTTTTGGGGTCAAACGCTTTCTGTCCGATGCGCTAGTTGTCTGGAAGAGCTGCGCGGCGCCAGAGGGGCTCAACCTAGGTGGGTGGCTGGCGGTCATCCGATGACGTCCCAGCATACTGGCGGGGGCAGAGGTTCTCCGTGTTTGCCCTCCTTGCGCGACCATGTGCCCTGAGGAGGAATCGCTCTAGTGGCCCACTCAGGCTTTCGAGGGGCCCAGTAGCTGGACCATGTCCACCACCGCCTGTCCTGGTGATCCCGAGGAGTCCTGTCAATGTTTCTGCGGGCCCACGTGACAAGACACGACACCTAATGCGAGAGGTCAAAGTATTCGGGCCTGAGGGCCCAGTCGCTCAGGATCTCCCACATGATCTGGTTGGCCTCCGCGCGCCCAGCCTCGCTCGTGATTGCGAGGAGCATGAACTCCATTTGGGCCGTCTTGTCCAGCTCGAGTACCAAGAACATTTCGAGCCACGCACAGAGAGCGCTCGTGCCCACGTTGCCCTGGATGATGTACCACCGATGCGTGAGACAGTCTAAGATGAACTCGAGGTACTTGTGTTCGTAGTAAGGGAAATCCTTGTGGTCTAGTATCCTGGAGGCCCACATCGGGCAACGAGATCTGTACATGCCCGCTGCCCTTGGCCAGGCCCAAACTGGTTGGGGCGTGCGCCGCAACCGGTACCAGCACGTGTTTGGCCAGCGGCAGTGGATACGCATAGACCCCGTCGCCCTACGAATGCGCCCAAGCTTGCGCAAAGATTGCTCCAACAAGCCGCGAGCGCTTCAAACTGGAAAATCACGAAATCTGACACGTGCGTTTTTTTGTTCAAGTTGACTCACGGTCGCCCCATTACGTACTCCACGAGGGCCTTCAGGCAGTCCCAATAGGGGGCCCGAAACCAGAAACAAATATTGGGTCTCTCGGCGCTGGTGATCTCGGGGCAATATGTGGGCTATCCCTGGGCAACCTTGTGGCAATTTTCTGGGCTCCTGGACTCCTGAGGATCCCGAGGCTCCTGTACTCCAGATTCTCCAGAGCGCTGGGTTGATATGCTGACACCTCCGTGTGGCGACGATATCCACTGCCTCCTTGGCCCGCATGATCATCTGGAGGTGATCCGTGCCATCGGTATGTGTGATCTTGGGGCATGGCGATGCTAGCGTTTGAACCAAGTGCCTACATATAGAGACAGGATGCTCAAGAGGAGCACGCGTGGCAGTTACAAGTCAGCAGAAGCCTGGGAAGGTCGCGGGGAGCGCATACGTGGACGATGGGTTCCTGGGATTTCCCATCAGCAGCCCCTTGACATACCTCGGTTCAGCTGTGTGCATATCGGGCTTCTGTTGGGCCCTATCGGGCCCTCACCTGGGATAATCTCAACGATGGCCACAGGAAAAAAGGCCGCCGACTTGAGCCACGGCTTGCGCTGACGGCCATGCATCAGTATTTGAGGGAGGTCACTGCCAATCAAGACATTCAGAGAACTTTGCAATTTGCAAGGTTCGTTGAACATTAATTCAGCGAACCTTGCAATTTGCAAGGTTCATTACCGAACGAACTTTGCAGATTGCAAGGTTCACTGAATGGCTGTTCAATGAACCTTGCAATTTGCTGGGTTCGTTGCCAAACGAACCTTGCAATTTGCAAGGTTCGCTGAATTGTTGTGCGACGAACCTTGCAAATTGCAAGGTTCATTACGCATCGATTGCTGACGGTGGAGATGACGGCGATGGCCATTCGGCAGCGGCGCGATGGGTTGCAAGAGCCCCAAAACGGCCCTGGGGGGACACCAGGATCATTTGAACAGAGTTTGCCCGACATCGCTAGAGACGCAAAAAGTCAGCTCACCATATTCTTAATGAAACATACGCCGAAGTGAATGCCCCCAGGCCCTCCCCCCCCTGTGAGTAATGAGTTGGTGCCAAACAGTTGGAGCCACTGTATTCACGCACAGATGTGGCCACTTGAATTCGCAAACTCAGCCCCAAGACAGCACCAATTCATAAAGGGCGCAGCCTAGTTGGACCCAAGGTGGCCATGCAATCCAGCTCGTGCTCCAGAGGGCGGGCATTGCATGATGATGCTGATGATGACGATGATGATGATGATGATGATGATGGTGATGATGATGATGATAATGATGAGGAGGTGGGTCATGACGATGCTGATGGTCTTTGATTGTGCGAGATGGTCTCGAGAGGACCTGCACTTGTTACCAGTAGCCTGATGAGCTCGCTGTGTCGCGAGTGGCCGCATCGGTCGGTGAGTCCCACTCCTTCCAATTGTCGAGTGCATTCTGCGCCTCCTGGACAGACTTGACCATCCAGTCTGATGGGCTCTTGTGCCAAGCCTTCGACTTCTGGATCTTGATGCCGTGCGCGAGGATGCGACACGCCTCTAAGTACCCAGCGCTCGACGAGTTCACGAGGTCCCCGAACGCTTCGCAAGCGCGATGATCCATGCCGAGCTCCTCCATCACCACGCTTTTCCAGCAAACCGTGCTATGTGGTGGATCGAGGTTCTGGAATGGCTGGGCCGTGATGAGGTTCTTCCAGTTCCAATCGAAGAGCTCCAACCGCTGCTCCACCGTACCGCGTGTTACACGAAGCTCCTTCAAGGTGCTGGCAAGACTCTGCGCCACTGCCTGGATATGTCCGTCGTTGCTGAGGTTCGGATGGTCGCTGGGAACTGGAGGAATCTGTCTATCGCGGAAGTTGCGCAACCGCTCCAAGCCGCAACCAGTGTTGCCCTGCATCGAGCTGCACAACGCTCGGGTTCAGAGGGGCAACCACTGCACGTCTGCTTGCGCGCTTGAGCCACAAATGGATACGGAGGAGCACGACCGTATTAGATGCAATCTTATTTTGGGCGGGTTTCACCCGAGGGCCTTACTTTGCCAAGGCAAGCCACGATGAGGTGCCCTTTCCCGAGGTGCTCTGGAGGTGATCATCCCGAGGTGTCCTTTCAGGGTGCGAATGCGACATTGATTATGATATGGCGAGGGTGAAGGCAGCGCCTTGGGATGTCGGTGGTGGGGAGGGATGTGGAGATGCTCTTGAGGACACTTCGAAGCTTCAGCGGGGGGCAACTCTGTGACGGTACTCCACCCCATATGTAGTCTAAAGCCGTTTAGAACAACATGATGTAGCCACACCCACACCAGCGGACACCAGCGGGGACCATCTCTGTGAAGGTGCTCCACTCCAAATGTTTTTCTAACACCGTTTAGGACCACATGCTGCAGCCACGTCAGCGGAAACTAGCGGGCACAATCCCTGTGAAGGAGGAGGGTTGGGGGTGGGGGGAGTGATGAAGAGGGGGAGGGGGGAAGAGGAGGAGGAGGAGGAGGAGGAGGAGGAGGAGGGGGGAGGGAGGAGAAGGGCGAGAGGGTATGGAGGATGGGGGAGGGATGAAGGGGGGGAAGAGGCTCCTTGCCACCAGAATGTCCTTATCGACACTCGACGCTGCGGCTCGCATCAGGCGCCAAACGCGGCCATCATTCATCTTATCCCGCCTCCTTCTCTTCGTCATCCCCCGTCCCACCCCCCTCCTCCTCCTCCCGCGATGTTGCCGCCCTACTTCTAATCTGGGTACTTTGGCCCGACTGCGTAGGCCTCGAAAACTCGCGTATGCTGGCCCCCACTACGAATCGGAGTGCGAGGCGCTCGATCGAGACTCATGGCCCCTTCTTTTCTGGTTGATGCACGGCCAGGCGAGTGTGTTGTTTGATGGCTTCCTTCTTAATGAGAACTGGTATGGTAGGCAAGCTCGCACTGTTCCACTCAACCGAGACCTTCCTCTTCTCGGGGGGCATAGTGAGGGTCAGTTTATATTCCCATGGCACGTTCTCGAATACCATGTTGGCATCAGACGGTTGTGAGGATCTCTGCACGAGCCAGAACAATATCCCATTATGCTCGTTGCTGTCGATGCTCCCTGCCTTCGCAATCGCTGACCTCCCTCTTCCATCCAAGGCGAGGCTCTGATCTTCAGGGTGCCTGCCTCTGCCATGTTTGGGTATACCCACAACTGCGTTGGCTGCGAGGGTCAAGTGGGTATCCTTGAGCTGCGAGGTGAGAGGTGCAAACACGAGCTCCTCCGCGCCGAAGTCCCTCTTGGTCCAGATCTCGCTCTTCCAAGCTCCTCTGTCGTTCTGTCGGTTGCATACCACGAAGTCGTTATCATTGTATTGAGGTACTGACTCAGATAAGGCATCGAGGCAGACGCCGATGCGACTCTTCAACCAGAACGTCTTATTGAGGGTCTCGGTGTTTGCGAGCAGGTTCGCCCAGGATTGTTCAATCTTCACGTCCGACGGGTCTGAGGATCCTAGCAACCATTCTGGAACGGATGGTTTCTTGTCCTTGTCGCCCTTCTTCGTCTTCTTCTCGTCCTCCTTCTTCTCGGAGCCGCCTTGGTTTAGGAGGTGCTCGCTGGTCAGCTGGAGGTTGCGGGGGAACGCTTGGTTGACCACCTCCTTCTTGCCCTTCGTGTTAGGGAGCGTTATCTCCACCTTGAGCAAGACGTGCCGTTTTTCCATGTCCGCCCAACCCTCGATTGTCCCCTCGGTGCCCTCGGTTACATCCTTCCTGAACTCGGGGTTGCCTTTGATGGGAACGGCCCAGGACATCCTTCGGATGACTGTGACCTTGTCGCCCCTTTTGAAAGTCGACAGCTGAGGCTCACCCTTGTTGCTTTGATCACCTTGCCCGGCCCTGATCTTCGTCAAATCCACGACGTGGGTGGCGTCGGCGTCCAAAATCGCATCGCACTCCAACTCCGCTGCCTTTGCGAAGAACATGTCGGGGTACTTGTCGTCGACGTTCTTGGCCCATGCAACACCGAGCTCCTTGATCTTATCTGCAGAGAACTTACCAACTGCAACCGTTGCGAGGGACTTGGAGAAAGAGCCTGGCCAAGGCTTTGCCAGTAGGCACCGAATGACGAGGTTCATGTACTCCGCTAATTCGAGACCAGCTTGTTTGGCAGACATGGTCTTCTCGAGGATCGGTAAGTACCGCCCCCTGAGCTCCTTGATCTTCTTCTCAAGCGTTTCGAGAACGTCAGGCTTCTTGGCCAATCCCTGGATCAATGAGGTCTCGATGAAAGCTGCCTGCGATGCCCCCCCCCGCTTGTGCCCGAGTCTTCTCGTCGGTGTACTGAGCGATGAGCAAGTAGTGCTTTGTGTAGGGGGTCTGCTTCAGCACGTCCTCGTTCACGAGGGCCTGGAAGTACGCATTGGACACCACGAGGTCCCGAGGATTGACGTTGGAGGAATGAAAGTCAACGAGCTCGTCGACGTGGTGCCGCTGGCCCTCGTCCAGATACTGCGTGTAGAACTTCGCTGAGGTCCCGAGCACCACAGGCGAGATCTTTGCAGGTTTCCTCCTTGACGCCTTGGCCACGAGGTCGGCCATGCGCACCTTTGACTCGGTCTGGCTTATCGTTGTTGCAGTCGTGGCGATGGTCTGGAGGATCTCGATCTCATTTGTCCCCTGGTTCTCGTTCTGGTCCTGGTTCCTCCAGAGGGATATGTCAACCTGGCACTCAGGAAGAACGTCTTCAGGCAGAACCCACCAGCGATGGCCACGTAGCGCGACGTCCTTGAGGGACGCGTCGTCGCCGATCAAGTCTGAGAGGCCCCCAGCGGCAGGCGGGGTACAGCCACTTTGGATAAGCCGAAGGGCGATGTTGAAGTGCGAGCCTGCCAGAGAACCATGCATTGCTTTATCCTCGTCGATGGGGGGCAACAGAGACATTCCTTTGCTGAACCTGGCGTTGTGCTGAATGCGCTTCCTCTTGCCATCTTCGCTTTTGAACTCAATGCATATGCCAATCTGAGGCCGAGTTCTGTCAAATCCTTTTTTTTGAAGCTCATTAGGATCCCGTAGTGGACGTGCTGTACATTAGGAGGCGCACCGTCGCGATTGAGAGGGGCGACCAAGACCGCACGTGGCTCCAGCTGCTTGGGCTCCTTATAGATGACCTTCTCCTCGAGTGTCTGTTGGACCCTCTGAGCAAGCTTCCTCAACTTCCCCTGATCCGCCTCTTTGGAAGCCTGGGGCGCGCCGAAATCCATGCTGGCCTAGAGGGGCTCTTGACCAGCGGGCGTTGGCTGTCACATGTTTGAACCAACCCGCTACGGATGTGGCAATATTGCCGCGGTGGAAGGGCACCCTGTCTTGAGGGGATGAAAGGGCCCTCTTGAGGCCTTGCGGGGGACCTCTGAGGGCCCTAAGAGATACACCCCAAATGGGCAAACCACTGCACACGCGTTTAACACAAACCACATCCTTATTGGAGAGCGTGTTGTGTCATTGCTGCTGTTCCCCGTCTTACCGGCTAGCTTTGAATTAACAACCCTTGTTTCCCACCATCGCTTTAGAGATGTTTAGGGGCCGCGGGCAAGGCTATTTCTATTTCGGGCGTTCTCGGGGGGTTCGGGCGCCCAAGAGCTCCAGAATTCCCAAGATGGCCCACGAGAGCGCCAAGATGCCACCTAGACGGCCCAAGATGGCCGAGGGCGCTCCAAGATGACCCCCACACGGCCCAATTAAACCACGATGTGCCTCGAGAAGGGCTCTGAGAGGTGTTCGCCGACGCTTCGCCGAGCTTGGGCAAACGAACTGTCTGGAGCAAGTTGTTTGTTGGCATTGTCTGCGCAACTCGACGGAATGTGTCTGGCACGCTGGCAGCAGCATGGACAATTGGCACGCGAGGTCTTCAGCATCGACCCCCAAACTCGACGCGCGCGACTGCCCACAGTCTCATGCGGAAAGGAAGCTCGCAATACCTAAATTCATGCAATCGCGCCGCCAGAGGTGCATCAAAACGTGGTAGCGGAACCACGGGGAGTGGGCGAGTGCCGATGGTCTCATGATGATTGCTCCACCTGGCCATTGCCCTCGAGGAACTCGACGGCCTTCGCCACGCTGATGGTAAAAGAAGCTCTGACCTCTGACCAGGACGCCTCGTCGCCCCTCTCGGCGGCGACCCTGCGTTTCTTGCTGAGGTGCCCAACCGTGAACTCCTTGGTTTCCTGATGTGATCAGATGTGCACGTGCATGTGCATTAACTGTGCACTTGTGTGAATGCGCGTGTGCGTGCATCTGTTGATGTACACTGGTGTGTAGCTATATGCACACACAGATGTACCCGTAATAATGTATGGATGCGTGTATGTTTAGTAAGATTGTGTACGAATGTATGTTTAGTAAGATTGTGTATGCAATTCTAATGTATGTTTAGTCAGATGGTGTATGTCATTATAATTGCGGGACGCCTTGTCCGCCCTGGATATCTTGATGGCCTGCCGAGACGGCAGGAAGCACACCGTGCGGCACATCGGGTTGGCCCTGAGGTTCGCGAGTGCCTCCCTGACGAACTCCTTCTCTTCCTCTGAACCTACGCTGCTAGTGTGCTCATCTGGGCCAGTGGAGGGGCTCTCGGATGCAGTACTCTTAGTGGGGGTGTTTTCCTGCGCATCCGACTTCATCGCCACGACGTCGGCGGACACTTCTGAGAGCAGCCAGTTGATCACGTCACGCTCACTACCAACTTTGAGTGCCAAAGTAGGGCCTCGAATATCATTCAAGACAAACACAACTTTTCCGCGGACAATGATAGCCACTGCGATGTTCGGGCGCTGAGAAATCCGAGATGCTCCACCCTTGCGAGTCTTCGTAGATTCAATCATCCCTTTGATCTCCGACAGCAGGGGTACCGAGGAGGATGAGGAGAAGAAAGCAGAGGGGAAGGAGGATGATGATGAGGAGGAGGTAAAGAAGTGGACACCGAACGATGGTGCTTGACCCACCACCTCGATGGCAACTTGAGGGCCTTCTCCAACCACACCGATGTCATCGAAGCCTTGAGGTTCAAGAGGCAGAATGATTGACGCTCAGGCTCGTCTGCTTCGAGGCTGACGTTATGGATGTTTTCAAACTCCGCTTCGACTGGCTCGAGGGGCACGACGTGGTCATCGACGCACCATTTCTGTTCGATGCACAGCTGCCCCTCTGGACGGAGAGGTAGAATCATACCTTCACTTCGTGAAACAGACTCGAGCCCCAAAAAAGCTTACGTGTAACGGAGCTATGAATGTGGATGCACTTGATGATGCGTATGCGATGTACACTATATATGTATACTTACATTGGCATACATACACACATTCTAGTATTCATACATACACATATCTACGAATGTAGAAATATTTATGTGCGTGCCCAAACCAATGCATGTGAAGGTTTTGTTTGGAACGCGTATGATTCGCACGTTGCAGTCGGATTTCCGATATCTGTTTTTATTATTCGATCAAAGTTGATGAGAAGCGCAATTCACGAGACAGCACTATCATCATATGCTTTATCCGTACTGCCCCGATCTCACTACCTATTCTTGAGGAACAGGAGAGAGGACAATAGGGAGGAGGAGGAAACAATGCAGGTCGTCTGTCTGTCTCTTTCTCTGCCCTTTCTCTCTTAACGGTCCGCATTGCATAGCATCACATAGCATAGCGTGGCGTAGCATAGCATAGCGCTGCATGACGTAGCATAACATTGCATAGCCTCACATAGCGCGTAGCGTAGCATAGCGTGTAGCATAGCATAGCGCTTATTGTTTTCGGAAATGTTGCCAAGCGAGGCGGAGGTCGTCGGCGAAGGGAGGAGGCGGAGGAGGAGGGGGAGGGCAATAAGAGGTGAATGAGGTGGAGGAGAAGGGCGAGGAGGAGGGGGAAACTTACGAAAATATCAATTTCCAAAAATGGAAATTGGTCCATAGGACCAGGCGGCCAGAGGTGCGAACCTATCTCCCCGGGATCTTGCCGGGACCTTGCCGGGATTTGCGGGTATATTTTCCGTCCGGGGACCCCCAGGGGCGGCCCCGCGCGCGCGAACTAGAATTATTGTTGACCAGTTGCCGGAGATCTCAGCACGCCCTTGGCCCGTTGGGCCGGCGAATTTTTCGTCCAAAATCCGCCTGTAGGAGGACGTGCCCGACCCTACACTTGTACGCCAGGAAGTGGTTCAGGGCTTCGGGGGCCCCGTGTGGAACATGTCAAGACAACAAGTGTCTGGGGATGGCAGTATGCCACCTTGCCCCAGACTTCCCCTGGGGTGCGTTCTGACCAGGACCTCGAAGCGAGCCCAGCCGTGGCGACGGCTGCAGGAGGCCCCCCCGAAGAGGCGAGAGAACGATCGGCGGCGCGCCCGGGGGGGGGGCAAGGGTGGGAGGGGGCGGGCCTGCTCAGAAGGCGGGCGGGGCTTCTCGGAAGCCTTCTTAAGCCGTCTCTGTCTTCGGAGCAGGCTCAGGGCACTTCTTGTGGTGCCCGAGGTCTTCCGAGCCCTCTGAGAAGGCCCGCCCCCTCTGCCCTCCCGCCCCCCGGCTCGCCGCCGAAGCGAGGCACGACCGGTACGCTTGTCCCCCTCCGAGGCCGAGGCCAGCTGCTGGTCTATGGGGCACGTGTAACCCACTTGTAAGCTATAGGCTAGGCCAGAGATAACCGACCTTGCAATCTGCTTTTAAGAGCCCCCGATGTCCCCTTGGCCCCCCCCGCCTCCATCTCAGTATGACTAACGTTGCTAAACGATACAACATCGCAAGACAATCACCTCCGGAGCCCCGGACCCCATCTTTCTGCTTCATTTTTCGACCCTCATCGATCTGTGAGGGTCCTAGGGCCAGAAATTTAGCCAAAACGCTCTTTGTGAAAAACCTGTAGCGCCCAGATCTGAGGGTCCCCCCTCACCCAGACATGCGAGGTTTGATTCTTTCAATGCGCGGTTCCCAGAAGTCCCGATGCTCTCCCTCGGGCCGGTTTTCCATCCCGAGTCGGCTTTTTGCGGCCCGTGGGCCGAAAACGACCCACAACCGGCTGCTCCAATCTTTTCCTGAGCGTCGGATCTCTGGGAACGCCCAGATCTGCGGGCCCCTGCCCCGAGGCCGAGGCCGGCGGCTGGGCCGGCCAGCTCGCCAACGCGGTGCTCATGATGTCGATGCTCGGCGGCGGGGGCCTCGCGGCGGGCATGCCCGGGGGCGCCGCGGCGCCCGGCGGCGGCGGCCCCGCGGATGCGGCTGCCGCGGGGGCCGCCGGGGCCGCCACCGGGGCGGGCTGAGGGCCGCTCGACCGCCCGCGCCGGGCGAGCTCGTGCGCAGAGCTCGGGGGCGTCGCGACCCCCAGGGGCGGCCCAGGCGACGCCCAGCAAGGCCCCCCCCTGCCGTGACGTCCCCCCTCGGCTCACGTGCCAGAAAGTGATGATATGCGCGGCCGGAGGGAAGCCTGGAAGGCGAGGATGACGCCACGGAAGGTGCTGATCATGGTATAGGGGTCTGTTAGGCGGCGCCCGAGGCCCCAGTCGCGGCGTGTTTCTGTTGCTCTTACTTGTGTTTGATTGTTTGTTTGTGCTTGCTAGTGCTTTCGGGGGCTACGGGGGGGGGGGGGGGGGGGGGCGGGATAGGCTTAGGACAGACTGCGTCGACCCCCCAATCGCTCACCGATCGCCGAGAAGGGCCTCGTAGCCGACCCCGCTCAGGAGCTTTCGGAATCCGCCGTCGGGGGGCCTGTCGCCGATCCATCGGCGACGCACCGATTCCAGGCCGACGTTCCCCCCCCCCCTTCCCTGAGCTGGCCCCCACCTCTAGCTCCTCCCTCGCTCAGAGGAAGAGAGCGAGCAAAACCACGTCGTCGGCGGCGAGCGAGGGGGGGAGGCCGGACGGGGCGGACCCTCTCAGAAGGTTCGGAAGCCCTCCGGCCTTCTGAGGAGTTCTCTGGGCCTTCCCCGAAGGCACAACCGACTTCTCAGAGCGGCGCCGGAGGCGCCGCCAGGGAGGTCCAGCGCGGATCCGAGAAATCCGCGCGGACCTCAGAGTTTTTTGTTGTTGCCATTATTCGTTCCCCCACTCTCGCCTTCCCCCTGGCCTCGCCGCCGACAAGAATCAGGAGGGGAAAAAACACACAGACACAATTAGTCGTCGATTCCCCAGAAAATATGGGAAAATATGGGAAGTGGGGGGGAAGACAAAAACCGAGACAACATGGGAAAATATGGGGAATCCTGTTATTTGTGTGTGTGTGTACTTATTTGTGTGTCCCAGGGCCCCTTCAAAGAGGCCGAGTTCGGGCCTCCCCAGGAGCCGCAGGCCTGCCCGCCGGAGAGCGGGCCGGTCCCCCCCGCGCCGTGGGCAGAGCGAGAGGCCACGGCCGCGCGAGGTCTGGGGCTGTGTGCTGCTGCCGGGGCGAGTGGCGTACACGGCGGAGCGGTCCCGTGCGCGCGCCGGTGGTCCTCCTCGGACAGGAGAAAAGTGCCCCTCTTTCTGCTGCTGCTGCTGGTCCTCCTCCTCCTCCTCCTGCTCATCCCTCCTCCTCCTCCTCCTCCTCCTCCTCCTCCCTCCCTCTCTCCATCCCTCCCCTCGCTCTGTCCCTCCCTTCCTCCCTACCTCTTCCTCCTCCGCCTTTTCCTCTTCCTCCCCCTCCTCCCGCCCTCCCTCCCTCTTCCTCCTTCCTCCTCCTCCTCCTCTCCTCCTCCGCCTTCTCCTCCTCCTCCTCCTCCTCCTCCTCGTCCTCCTCCCCCTCCTCCTCCTCCTCCTCCTCCTCCTCCTCCTCCTCCTCCTCCTCCTTCGGTACACCTCTGTACCTTACGTACCTCTCAGGGTAATCCTAAGGGTAATTATCCTCCTCCTCCTTCTCCTCCGCCTCTACAGCCAATGGGCGGTCGCAGCATGGCGGGGGAAGCCATTGAAGTGGGTACGGTGCAGACGGAGGAGGAGGAGGAGGAGGAGGAGGAGGAAGAGGAGGAGGAGGAGGAGGAGGAGGAGGTGGAGGAGGAGGAGGAGGAGGTGGAGGAGGCAAGCGCTGGTGGCCTCCAGAAGGAGGACCTGCAGGACGCCGAGAAGACCAGGGCGCTGGTGCGCAGGCTGCTGGCGGCTGCGAGCGGGCCGCCCGAGGTCGAAGACCAGCGCTGCGCCCGAGCCGCCTCCCGAGGCCCCGCCGAGCCTGCGGCTCGCGGCGCAGACCTCGGCGGGCGGGCGCGCGACCACGGGGCGGACCACGCTGGAGCCGCCCGAGGAGCCCTGCCGAGGCGGCCCGCCAGCGCGGGCGGCGTGGCCGATCCTGCCGCCGTCGCCGTCACCCCGCGTGGAGGTGGGAGCGAATCCGCGCCCCGCCACGTGCGGACACACTCCCGTCGAGGCCGCGCGCCCGCGGCCGCGAGGGCGGCGCGCGCCACGCGCGGCAGGGCGCCCGCCGCCGACGCCGCCGCGGGCGCCGCGCGGGAGGCCCCAGGCTGAGGGGGCCGAGCGCGGGCGGCGGCGAGGCGGCACCCGACCTTGTCGATTGAATACGTCTTCCCCGAGTATCACCCTCCTCCTCTACATCCTCCTCCTCCTCCTCCACCTCCTCCTCCTCCTCCTCCTCCTTCTCTCCTTCCTCCTCCTTCTCCCTCTCCTCATTCTCCTCCTCTTCCTCCTCCGCCTTCTCCTCCTCCTTGTCCTCTTCTCCTCCTCCTCCTCCTCCTCCTCCTCCTTCTCCTCCCCCTCCTCCCTCCTTCACCTCTTCTCCTCTTCCTCCTTCTCCTCCTCCTCCTCCTCCTTCTCCTCCTCCTCCTCCTCCTCCTTCTTCTCCTCCTCCTCCTCCTCCTCCTCCTCCCTCCTCCTCCTCCTCCCCCTCCTCATCCCCGTCCTCCCCCCCTCCTCCTTCTCCTCCTCCTCCTTTTCCTCCTCCTCCTCCTCTTCCTCCTCCTCCTCTTCCTTCTGCTCCTCCTCCCCATCCTGCTTTTCTCCTCCTCCGTTTCCTCCTCCTCCTCCTCCTCCGCCTCCTCCCACACCAGCGAGGGCGAGGAGAGGGCGGGCACGCTCGGGCACAACCACAGCTACGGGATGGATAACCGCTCGGTCCTGGGGAACGCCCCCCTTCGCGCGCGCTCCCGTGGGCTCATGTCTCCGGCTCTCCGATCTTGTTCTACTGGCGTTTTTTTCTGACAGATTTCGGCCTTCGGAGCCTTCGCGGGCCCCGGGACCATGAAGGATGCGCTCGGGGCGGAAGGCGAACTACAGCTGGGGCAGTGCTCGGGGCCTCTGGGGCCGCGCATTGGAAAAGTGGTATCGTCGGATTTCTGGGTGGCTGGGCGGATCCCAGACGTCTTGCCGACGTGGCAAGGAAGCCACGCTGGGGGCTTGCTGCTGCTCAGAGGCCTAAGCGGTGCGGGCTGGCGGAGTGCCACCAGGACCCTGGAGGCTTTGCCAAGGATTCCACATATTGATAGGGAGCCACCGCTCCATGCCCACGAGCGTTGCTCCACCCCAGCGGGTGTGGACAGGGGACGCGCGAAGTGCACACAGGGCAATACCACTCGTCGCCGCAAAGCCGCCGCAAGGCCGAAAGCGAGAGCCCGATGTATACGGAGCTCACATTGGACGGGACCTCTCAAGCTTTCCTTTATGACCTGTAGATGGGATTTGGGGCGCCATGTTTTGTCTGAGATCAGGCCCTAGAAGGGGTACTTTGGTTGACCAGGACGCTGGCGCGCCCGAGCAAACTGTAGCCTTGGGACAACACAGTCTCTAATATCAATTTCCCCACCTTGGGACTTTCAACATCCTGGTCAGTATCGTCGCGGTTTCGCGGGCCGTGGTGAGATCAAGCAGGCAGTCATAGCTTGCGCAGAGGGGTGTGGGCACTCTTGGTGTGACGACCGCTCCGTCAGGCATGTCGGGCGGGGTCAGTGGCAGGGCGAGGAGATGAGAGGAAGGAAGAAGCGGACAAGAATGATGATGGTCCTATGACGACGATGATGACGATGACGATGACGATGACGATGACTATACGGTTATGATATTGATGTTGATGTTGATGATGATGAGGATGATGATGGTGATGATGATGATGCTGATGATGAGGATGATGGTGAGGGTGATGCTGATGCTGATGGCGACGATGACGATGGCGAGGATGTTGCTGCTGATGTTGAGGACGACGACGATGATGCTGCTGATCACGATGACGATGATGATGATGCTGACGATGATGCTGGTGGTGGTGATGATCATGCTGATGGTGGTGATGATGACCATGCTGATGATGATGGTGATGATGATGTTGATGACGATGACGATGACGATGATGATGAAGACGATGCTGTTGACGATGATTTTGACGATGATGATGATTATTAATTTGCTCATCATGGGGATACTGCTGCTGCTGATGATGATGACGATGATGATGATGACGATGATACTGATGCTGCTGATGATGCTGCTGTTAATGCCGATGGTGGTGCTGATGCTGATTATGATGATGAGGATGCTACTGCTGCTGACGATGATGATGTGGCGTTGATTGTGGCCAAGCTGATGATGGTGGTGTTGTTGATGATGGCGATACTGATGCTGCTGATGATGCTGCTGCTGCTGATGATGATACTGATGGTGGTGACACTGCTGATGCTGACGGCGGCGCTGATGCTGCTGCTGATGCCGCTGCTCCTGCTGCTGCTGATGATGATGATGATGATGCTGATGATGACATTGACGAGTTTGACGATGCTGCTAATGCTGATGATGATGGCGATGGCGATACCGATAACGATGATCACGATGCTACTGATGATCATGCTGATGCTGTTGATGCTTATGCTGATGGTGGCGGTGGTGACGATGCTGATGGTAACGGCGATGATGCTGGTGGTGATGTTGTTGATGATGACGATGACGATGCTATTGATGATGATGGCGCTGATGCCGATGATGGTGATGATGTCGATGATGATGATGATGCTGATGCTGCTGCTTATGATGATGTGGCTGCCGATGATGACGACGATCATGATGGTGATGATGTTGATGCTGATGACGGGGATGATGCTGCCGATGTTGATGCTGATGCGGCTGATGACGATGATGCTAGTGATGATGTTGATGCTGCTGCTAATGGTGATGTTTTTTGACGATGCTGATAAGGAGGATGATGCTGATGATGTTGCTGCTGATGATGATGATGATGATGATGATGCTGATGATGATGATGATGCTGATGCTGCAGATGATGTGGATGATGATCATGAGGACGGCGAGGAGGATGAAGCGGAGGGAGGAGGATAACGAGGAATAGGAGGAGGAGGATGACTAGGAGGAGGAGGAGGAGGAGGAGGAGGAGGAGGAGGCGGAGGGGAGCGGGAGGGAGGAGGGGAACGGGATGGAGGAGGAGGAGGAGGAGGAGGAGGAGGAGGAAGAGGATGATGACGAGGAGGAGGGAGGGAGGAGGAAGAGGCAGAGGCGTCAGAGGAAGACGATGATGATGATGATGCTGATGATGCTGCTGATGATGATGATCATGGTGATGATGATGCTGATGATGCTGAGGATGCTGAGGATGATCATGATGAGGAGTAGGCGGAGTTGGAGCAGGATACTGGTAGTGGTGGTGGTGACGACGACGACGATGTTGTTGATGATGCTGGTGGTGTTGTTGCTGTTGTTGTGATTGTCGATGCTGCTGCTGTTGTTGATGATGGTGCTGCTGCTGATAATATCGAGGACCATGATGCTGCTGATGATGCTGATGCTCATGCGAATTATGATGATGGTGATGATGGTGATGATGATGCTGTTGATGATGATGATGCTTGTTATTCTGCTCATGATGAGATTACCGCTGATGACGAACATGATGCTGCTGATGATGCTGATGATGATGGTGATGCTGATGCTGCTGCTGCTGATGATGATGATGATGATGATGATGCTGATGCTGATAGTGATGATGCTGGTGGTTGTGGTGGTGCTGCTGCTGCTGGCGGTGCTGCTGATGATGATGCTGCTGCTGATCATGGTGGTGATGTTGTTGATGATGCTGCTACTGCTGGTGCTGCTGATGATGATTAGGATGAGGAGGAGGAGGAGGAGAAGGAAGAGGAGGAGGAGGACGGAGCAGGAGCAAGCGCAGGCGTGGGAAGGAGGATGTGAAGGAGGCGGAGAAGGATGAGGAGAAGGAGGAGGAGGAGCCGGAGGAGTTGGAGACAGGATGTTGAGGAGGATGGGATAAGGATGAGGATGAGGATACCTTATTTCTCCTTGGAGCCTGCGACCCTATTTGACACGTGAGCGACGCAGGACAACGGGTGGTGATGGCGCAGACATTGGTGCGTACGCTGTGCGCGTAAGGCCGTGCGTGAGCTCCCTTGTCTCCGCGCGGTGTGCCACGTCATTTCGGAAGAGGGCCCGTTCAGATAACAGCGGCCCTCCCTGACGTTTCTCGTCCTTTCGGGGCCTCCTCGTCGGCCACGGCTGGATCCGCTTCGCCAAGGTCAGGATGGGAGCGCGGGAGGGGTTTGGGGGTTGTTTTTGAGAAAATACGGGCCCAGCGGGAGAGCGGCCGTTGTCTCAACTGGCCCTCCTCCGATCGCTGGTCTGCGTGAGTCATGGGGTGATCTCGGCAGGTCGTAGAACCACTTTCTCTTCTTCGCTCACGGTGCTCACTCCTCTTGGGTTCCACAGCGCCTTGGCGCACAGCCCGCGAAGGACGACCGCAACGTCATCCTTTGCGTGGAAGAGGCCGGCGATGCGGCGAACCTGTGGGCCCTGCGGAAGGTGGCAGCGAACCACCTGGCGGGATGAGGAGGATGATGAGTCAGAGTAGGAGAAGGAGGAAAGAAGGATGATGTGGACTTGCTAACCTCATGAACTCCCTGCTAACCTTTCATTGAACGCGCGTGTGTCGGCTTCCAGCGTGACGCCCTTGGAGCGATAATGCAGAGGGATTCCACGCCAAAGCGCACCCAATGTTTTGGCCTCGGTTTCTTCGCGAGGGATCCCAAGTATTCCTGGTTATACAAGACTAACGTTTTCTTTCGCGATCGTCCATGGTTTCTTGTCGTTGAGGTGCTTTGCGCGAGCTACCAAGAGCACGCCTGGCCCAGAGTACCCTGAGTTTCTTCGCTGGCAGTCGCTAAGCAAGCAACCCAACCATGGCGCAGGACACTTGGAGATTTTCAAGGATTGTTTATTTGCAGTGGGCTTCTCATAGACTGGTCTTGCCTGTAGCGGCTCCTCTTGTTATTATTCCACGCGTCGGGATTCTTGCGACCTTGTCGACGCAGGCAGGCATCGTCCAGCAGGACACGAGTTGCCTAGTGCCGTGTAGGCTTTATGCAATCACCAGCGAAAAGCGGAGATCCGTTGGAGCAGTCGAACGAGAGGAGCTGCTGCTCCTGACACTACTGCTACCACGCGGGCGATATTCGCGATTCCTCATCCGCATCCTCATCCTCCTCGTCCTTTTCTTCTGCCCCAGGGGGGCGGCACGAGTTCGCGAAGTTGTTTGAGCGACTCCAAAAAAGGGATCGTCTTCGCCGACATTGGCGCGTAAGCTGTCCGCGTAAGGTCGCGCAGAAGCGCCCTCGTCTCCATTATGGCGTGCCGCGTTGGCGGCCCGCGCAGGTCACCGCGTAAGATCGCTCATTTGCGCTTCGCGCTTCGCGAAGCGCAAACATAGATGCCCTTGGTGATCTTTCGACCTTAAGGCCGGCCTGGACACCTCTCCAGAGCAGCCGCGCAGCGTCGGACGGGAACCTTGGCGCTGGAACCGCAGACCCTTGGCTGGTACGGTCGGGAGCTGGTGATCAGCGTGTCGCGCCGCCAGCTCTGGCCCGCCACGCTTCGGCGCGACACGCCGACCACTCCCAGTTCTCAACCATCAGCGTTCCGAGGTTTTCCAGGTCTCCCCCCGCGCAGGCCCTGAGCGACCCGCTGCGCATCCGCTTACAGGGCACAGCGTGTCGCCGGTTGCCGCCGCCGCCGCGACACGCTGAGCAAAGGGCTCCCTACGGTGCCGTCAGCGCCGCACACGCCACGAGGCCACCGTGGCCCGCGCACCAGGAGGCCACCCCTGCCCGCGGGCCTCCCTCTGGCGTGCGGGCGGGCAGGTGCCCGGAGCCGAGGGATGCTCGGGGAAACGTAAGGCTCGAGCACGCTGGAACGTGATCGTTTTCTTATTCCTTGATTATTGCCGATCGGCGCATCCCGTGCTCAAGGTGCGACTCGGCAGCTTCGGGAGCTTCGGGGGCAGGGCCAGCCTCGGTCAGGCGGAGGGGCCCTCCGCTCCTGGCGCGCAAAGAGCTTGCGTGGCCGAAGCCTGCCTCGCCAGCTCTTCGCGCCCAGCCTCCGATGGCTGCGGGTGGAGACTGAGGCCTACCTTGGCGGCGCAGTCGGCGTCTGGCCACCACTCTGAAAGAAAGTCTCCTGAGGGGTCGAGACCTCGGACTCCTCGAGGTTAGCCATGACCTTCCGGAGGAAGTCCCAACAGGGGAGTATGAACATGACGACATCATACAAGCGTGCGAACGCTCGTGAGACAGCTTGATGGACCTGGGCCCCTCATGAGCCTGGACCACGTTCAGACAATCCGAAGGACTTTTGGAATGACCTACGAGAATTGGAAGGACGCCTCCAAGGCCAGCCCTATTTTCCTGCCTGGCTGGTTTGCGGGAGCGGTCCCCACAAGGGGAGTAAATAGAACACGCCAAATCTCCACTGGGCGAATGGGCTGTACCCCCAAGCTAGCTCGGGACAACTCCTTAACTATGTGCCGCTCACAGCTCCCGTCCATGAAGGTGTCCCCCGAGACTTCATGCCCCCTTCTCGGGCCAATCGGCCCAGATGATGGTGACTCCACCGGTGTCCCGAAGACGAGGCCAGAATGAATTGCGTGAGCGAATACAGTCTTAGTGATATATCAGGAACGGCTAGGCAGAAAGGGCAAACATTTGACGACTCGAGCTGATAACCACAATGGATCACACGACCCCCAGTCCAGGCAGCTCAGCAACTCAGACAACACATGCATCCGCGTTCGAAAGCAGAGAACTTGAAAGACCCCAACTGGGCCTCCACCACGTCGTAGTAGAGGCGAATTGAATCATCGTGAGACTTGCAATCTTCTTAGAGTAAGTGTCCCAACTATCACCTGGTATGTTTGTGAACATTGGTAAGGAAATCCTCATTCCGATGCCCTCTCCGAAATTATTGGTGAGCTCCGGAAGCGATTTCACCCCCCCACGTTCGGTCCTCTGAGTGTCGTCCAGGTCAGCTCTGGGTCTTCCCCTTCCAAGATGAGCAGTGGCGTACAGACTAGTGATAAGCAGTCCGTGCGTATAGACATGCGCACACACATAACTACATCTAATGAGCAGTTGCGTAAGTGAACGCGCTCCCGACAAGGTCTCCAAGACCCTTAACAAGCTACTCCCTAGGCCAGCTAGCTCGTAGTCCGAGGCCCGTGGGTATCCGAGGGAGAAGAAGTAGCCTTCGGCGAGGGGCCCTGCCGTGGAGGTCTTCCTCCAGTGAGCGCACCGGCCCTGTCCTTGAAGCGGGCTGTTTGCACCTCACGAGAGGCTCGCTGCTGCTCTTCAAATTTTCGACCCCGCGCACGGCCTGACGATGACGGCGACCAGCAGCATCACGGGAGGAGCGGGGAGGGGGGGGATGATGATATTGCTGCTGCTGATGATGATGACGATGATGGTGATGATGATGACGATGATGATGCTGATGATTATGATAATGCTGCTGCTGATGACGATGACGATGACGATGACGATGTTGATTATGATGCTACTGCTGATAATGATGATGATGATGATGATGATGATGATGATGATGATGATGCTGATGCTGATGCTGATGCTGCTGATGATGATGATGATGGTGATGATGATGATGATGATGATGATGTTGCTGATGATGATGAACATGTTTATGATGCTGCTGCTGCTGATGATGATGATGCTGATGCTGATGCTGACGGTGATGATGATGCTGCTGCTGATGATGATGGCGATGCTGATGCGGATGCTGATGATGACGAAAATGATGATGAGGATGATGATGCTGGTAATGCTTATGATGCTGAGGATGCTGCTGCTGATGATGATGCTGCTGATGCTGCTGATGATGTTGCTGATCATGATGATGATTCTGATGTTGCTGATGATGATGTTGATGCTGATGCTGACGGTGATGATGATGCTGCTGCTGCTGCTGATGATGGCGATGATGATGGGGATGCGGATGATGATGATGAACATGATGATGATAATGATGATGATGATGCTGTTGATGATGATGGTGGTGGTGGTGGTGGTGATGCTTATGATGCTGATGATGCTGCTCAGGATGATATGCTGCTGATGACGACGATGTGGTTGCTGATGTTGCTGATGATGATGCTGATGACGATTATGATGCTGATGGTGATGCTGATGACGATGACGATGATGTTGATGCTGCTGATGGTGACACTGATAATGATGCTGCTGATGATGATGATGATACTGCTGATGCTCATCATGATGCTCATGATGACGATGCTGATGATTACGATGATGAGGATGGTGGTGATGATGCTGATGATGATGCGGATGAAGATGATGAGACTGCTGCTGCTGATGACGGTGCTGCTGTTGCTGTTGTTGTTGATGATGATGGTGCTGATGATTGCTGCTGATGATGCTGATGGTGATGGTGCTGCTGATGATTGATGGTAATGATGACTACGATTATGCTGATGCGATGATGTTGATGATGCTGCTGCTGATGATGATGATGATGATGATGATGACGATGATGATGAGGAGGAGGCGGAGGAAAAGTAGGAGGAGGAGGAGCAGGAGAAGGAGGAGGAGGGATGGGGGGACGGAGGAGGAGGGGAGGAGGAGGAGGAGGAGGAGGAGGATGAGGAGGAGGAGGAAGAGAGAGAGGAGGAGGTGGATGAGGAGGAGGAAGAAGGAGGAGGTGGAGGAGGAGGCGGAGGAGGAGGAGGAGGATGAGAAGGGGGAGGGTGGAGGTGGAGGTGGAGGAGGAGGAGGAGGAGGAGGAGGAGAAGGAGGAGGGGGCAGAGGAGACAGAAATGGTGAGGACGGCGCTAAGTATCACAAAGAGTAGGGAAGAGGGGGAGGAGGAACGCCCCCGGCCGCGAGGAGGGTGCGCAGGCCGGGCATTCGGGCGCCCGCCTGCGAGTAGGTGCCCGCGCCGGGCGGCCCGGCCGGGCGCGCGGCCCCGACAACGCGGGTCTCGTCAAGCCGAGCGGAAGGAAGGAAGGCAGGAAGGAAGGAAAAAGGAGGAGGAGGAGGAGGAGCAGTGTAAACCCAAGAGTCATCAACGATGCTGGAGTAAGCCCTCCCTCCATGCTCCCTCTTCATAGAACCCTATAACGGTTCATGTCCATTGAGGGAACTCCCTCGTTGGAAGACACCCGTTTGAAGACCCTGAAGCATGCCAAAGCATTGTTCTCGGGATTCCAAGGCCGCGGATCAACCTGACTGTTGCGTCTTGACGATCCTGAATCGTGCCAGAACGCCAATCCTGGGACTTCGACACCACGAATCAACGTAACCGTTGCGCCCCTATAATCCTGAATCTTTCCACGGCAGAATTTCTGGTACTTTGATGATGGGAATCCGTGGAACCCTTGTTGAACATGTTGTCAACGAGTGTGCGCGGCTCTAAGGCGAGAGCCATTTTTTGAAGGCGGCCCGCCCTCAATCCGTGAAGCTCGTTGCAGATTTTGAAAACGAATGTGCGCGGCGCTGGGGCGAGAGCCACATTTTGAAGGCGACCCGCCTCCAATCCGTGAAACTCTTGCAGATTTGAAACGAATGTGCGCGGCGCTGAGGCGAGAACCACACTTTGAAAAAGAACCGCCCTCAATCCGTGAAGCTCCTGCAAATTTTTGAAAACGAGTGCGTTCGGCGCTGAGGAGAGAACCACACTTTGAAAACGACCCGCCGTCAAGCAGTGAATCTTGGCAGCTTTTAAATCGAATGTGCGCCGCGCTGAGGCGAGAGCCGCACTTTGAAAACGACGCGCCCTTCATTTGTGAAACTGTTGCCAATTGTAAGCTTCCGAGTCATAGATGGTGAGGAAGTCTCAGGCGAAGGGCCCGGCCCGCCCTAAAAACCGGCCCCGGGGTGCGACAGGGAGTAATTATTTAGATACGAAAGGAGGAGGAGGAGTAGGTGGAGGAGGAGGAGGAGGAGGAGGAGGAGGAGGAGGAGGAGGACGAGGAAGACGAGGAGGACGAGGAGGAGGACGAGGAGGAAGAGGACGAGGAGGAGGAGGAGGAGGAAGAAGAGGGAGGAGGAGGGGAGGAGGAGGTGGAGGAGGAGGAGGAGGAGGAGGAGGAGGAGGAGGAGGGGGAGGAGTAGGGGGAACAGGAGGGGGAGGAGGAGGAGGAGGATGAGGAGGAGGAGGAGGAGGAGGAAGAGGAGGAAGAGGAGGTGGACGAGCAGTTTTCTCCGTGCCCTGGCGGACCAATTTTCTTTACCTGCCCTGGTTGTCGTCAATGTAATCGTCGTCATCGTCATCGTCGTCGTCGTCGTCGTCGTCGTTCGTGGGCCGTCGTCTGACGTTGGTCGTAGGTCGTTTGTTGTTGTCTTCGTTTGTCGTTCTCGTCGTCATCCTCGTCGTCGTTGTCGTCGTCGGTCGTCGTCCATCGTCCGCCGGTCGTCGTTCGTCGCTTTCGTCGGTGGGTCGGTGTCCGTCGTGCGTTTTGCGTCTGTCGTCGTTCGTCGTTCGTCGGTCGTCGCAGTCGCTGCTGGGCCGAACGATTACCCTGGGATTCGGAGTCCCTGCAAGGCGCCCTGGGGTCGAGCTCTCCGGCCCCTCCTTTTGTGGGCCGCCTGGCGCTCGGAAGGGTTCGGTGGATGCAAAGCTTTCCTGGCTCCACGCGCACATTCCCTGGTGATCCTCGCGGACTTTCCCTGCCGTCACACGCGCGCACCTCACGCGAGCTGGTGTGGGGGGGTCAAAAATGTTCGGCAGAGGCAGGTCGAAGTGCAGATCGAAGTTTAATTCCAGCTGGTACTCCTGCTCCTGTTCGCTGTGCTCTTGCTCCAGCCTGCCCTTGCCCTTGCTCTTGTGGGGCTACGGCCTTCGTGCTGTTCCGTAGATCTACGGCGGGGAATTTGTTCGCGGCCGAGGCTCGCCGTGGCCAGAAGAGCCCCTCCCGTCCTTATTTGGACGTTCCTTCACGGTCGCACGATGGCTGTGCTGCTTCTCGTGCTGCGTCTCCTCACTCTCCCATCTGCTCCTCTCGCCTTCTCCGCTTTTCCTGGGGAGGAGAGGAGTGAGCTTCGAAATTCGAGGATATTGTGCGCTTCTGGGCCCTCTTCGGGCTTAGATGGCATCCAGAGTCCTCCAGATGGAAACGAGGAGGAGAAGGAGGAGGAGGAGGAGGAGGAGGAGGAGGAGGAGGAAGGAGGAGGAGGAGACGGAGGGAGGAATGAGAGGAAGAGGAGGAGGAGGAGGAGGAGGAGGAGGAGGAGGAGGAGGAGGAGGGCGAGGGCAGAGGAGATCGGGAGGACAGGATGAGGAGGGATGGTGGCGTGTGAGTTTTGCGAGAACCAGCGAGGGGATGATGGGTAGGAGGAGGAGGAGGGGGAAGAGGAGGAGGATGAGGAGGAGGATGCAGGAGGAGGAGGGATATGGGTAGGAGGAGGAGGGGGAAGGGGGAGGTGCTAGGGGGAGGAGGAGGGGAGGAGGAGGAGAGAAGGAGGGAGAGGAGGAAGGAGGAGGAGGAGGAGGAGTGGGATGGGTAGGAGGAGGAGGAGGGAGAAGGAGGTGGGGAGGAGGAGGAGCAGAATGAGGAAGAGGAGGAGGAGGAGGAGATGACCGCGCTCCACGCGTCGCGGCCTGGGCTGGATAGGTGCCCCTTAATCCAGGAGGGGCGACGCGAGTGCGCGAGGGCATGAGAAGGCAGCGCTGGTGTTCCCTCTCTTCGTCCTCCTCCTCCTCCTCCTTCCTCCTCCTCCTCCTCTCTCTTCGTCCTCTTTTTCTTCCTCCTCCTCCTCCTCTTCCCCCTCCTCCTCCTCCCCCTCCTCCTCCTCCTCCTCCTCCTCCTCCTCCTTCTCCTCGTCCTCGTCCTCGTTGTTAGGATGTCCGTAAGTCGCGCATCTCGGGACGCAATTCGCGAAAACAGGCGAACTGCGGTCGGGAACTGTTGCTTAGCATTTCGCGCTGCCGGTTCCGGCACATCACGCTTCGGCGCGACACGCTGACACGGTCCTGGTCCCTAGGCGTCACCATTCAGGAGCTTTCCCCAGCTTCCCGTCCTGCGCGGAGCAGAGCGTCACGATGTCAGCTCGCAGGGCATAGCATGTCGCTGGGGCCGCCTTTGTGAGCGGGGGGGGGCACGCCGTGAGACAGTCGCGGCGTTGGAGCGAGAGAAAGAAGAGGAGAGGAGGAGGAGGCGGAGGAGGAAGGAGGAGGGAGAGGAGGAGGAGAAGGAGGAGGAGGAGGAGGAGGGGAGGAGGGTAAAGGTGAGGGGGAGGGCACGGAGGAGCAGAAGGAGGAAATGGTCCAGGAGAAAGAGGAGTAGAAGGAGGATGAGGAGGAGAAGGAGGCGGAGGAGGAAGAGGAGGAGGGGAAAGAGGAGGAGGAGGAGGTTGCGGAGGATGTGGGATGACTGTTGGGGAAGGGGAGGTGGATGGCGCGGAGGAGCAGAAGGAGGAGAGGGTCCAGGAGGAGGAGGAGGAGGAGGACCAGTGTAAACCCAAGTGTCATCAACGGTGTTGGAAAAAACCCTGCTTCAAGCTCCCTCTCCGTAGGCCCCATACAAGGATTCATTTTCACTGTGGGAACTGCCTCGTTGGAAGACAAGCTGTTGAAGACCCTGAAGCATGCCAAAATATTATTCGCGGGATTCCAACGCCACGGATCAACTTGACTGTTGCGTCTTGACGATCATGAATCGTGCCAGAACGCCAGTCCCGGGACTTCAACACCACGAATCAACGTAACTGTTGCGCCCTCATAACCCCTAGTCTTTCCAAAGCACCATTTCTGGTACGTTGACCATGGTACGTGGCCCGCACGCGATGGCCACATTTTGAAAAGGAACCGCCCTCAATCAGTGAATCTCTTGCGATTTTTGACAACGAATGTGCGCGGCTCTCAGGCGAGAGCCACATTTCGAAAACGGCCCGCCCTCAATCTGAGAAGCCCTTGCAAACTTTGAAAGCGAATGTGCGCGGCGCTAAGGCGACAGCCACATTTTGAGAACGACCCGCCCTGAAGCTGTGAAATTCTTTCACATTTTTAAGACGAGTGTGCGTGGTGGCTCTACAGCGAGACCCATATTTTGAAAACCACCCGCCCCAAATTTGTGAAGCTCTTGCAAATGTTAAAAAAAAACGAATGTCCACGGCGCTACGGCGAGAGCCACATTTTGAAAACGACCCGCCCTCCATCTGTGAAGCTGTTGCGAAATTGCAAGCTTCAGGTCATGCATGGGGTGAAAGTCTCAGGCGAAACGCCGAGCCCGCCCTTTTGACCGGCCTCGGGGTGCGACAGTGAGAGGTTATATAGGAGGAAAAGGGATGGAGGAGGAGGAGGAGGAGGAGGAGGAGGAGAGTAGGAAGAGGAGGAGGAGGAGGAGGAGGAGGAGGAGGAGGAGGAGGAGGAGGAGGAGGAGGAGGAGGAGCAGGAGGACGAGAGGGAGGAGGAGGAGGTGGAGGAGGACAGTGTGGTCCTGGAGACATCTCTAGAAGTCCAGTGCGGCATGACTGCAGCAAGGTTACCGAAGTCGACCCCGACTACAAGCGGACCATCCTGATCCGCAGCAAGCTCGACAAGTACTATAGCGACCTGACCGCCTCCAACGTCCAGGGCCCAGGAAGCCACGAACGCCTCAGCACATCGGACCTCCGCGGCCTTCCCGATAATCTATATGGCCAGACGCCAACCTGCGATCGGCATACCTTCGCTACTCCGTCTGGACTGCCTGGTCGGTGCCTCCCATGCTCGCGCGGGGGGGCATCGAGCGCTCGGGCTCGCATTGCTCGCCTGCCCATCCCCGGGCGGACTCATCCGACTGCTTCAGCGTGTCGTGCCCGCAGTCGGGCCCGCCGAACAGGCAGGCAGCTCGTGCTCAACCTCTCCACCGCCCACGCCCCCGCGCACCCCCGCACGACGCCCAGCTGCTACGTTGTCCTCCCACCGTGGTGCCCAGGCCGCCCGCTAAGAGGGGGCTGTGGTGCGGCTTGCGCGGGAGTAAAGAACAGCCCCAGCTTTGGAGAGGGGGCCATTCTGTTCTTCGTGTTTGGGATGTGCACCTTGGAATGTTACGGTCGGGAACTTTAGCTTACCACGCTTTGGCGCGACACGGTATCCATGCTGGGGCCCACAGGCGTCCACGTCCCGAGCCTTTCCTGATCTCCCGCCCCCCCGGAACGGAGCGAAACGATCTTCGCTTGCACGGCATCGCGTGTTACTGGGGACGCTGCCGCGACACGCTAAGCAACAGTTTCCCACCGTATTCGTGTTGGGTCATCTCCTCGGGGCCAAGGCCCCTCCGCGAAGGGGCTCACGTCCTTGACCCGAGCTCTTGTGGTCATGTTTCGACTGCAGCTGGGGTCGGGGGATCGCGCCGCATAGCCGATGCATCTGCGACGCGCCGCAATCCTGCGCACACATTCTACACCTCGGCGCTGGCGATGCACTGGCGCTGCGGCCCGATCTGCTCTGGCCCCACTTGCCGAAGAAGGAAGAACGGTATAAAGATGAACGTGCGGCGGTACGTGGGTATTTCTTGGATCTGGCCTGGACCCCAGTGGCGGCGCATGCGGCGCCACCCCTGTCGCGCTCCTCGTGCCAGGGAGGTCCAGCGCAGATCCAAGAAATCCCCGTGCTTTCACCCGCGGAGCCCCGCCGCCGAGGTCCACCAGTGGCTGGAAGGCTTCGGGGACCTGCCCAAGAACCTGACCAAGTTCGCGATGACGCTCCCGCACTGGAGGCGGGAGCGCTGGAAACGCGCGGAGCTCTGGCAGCGTTGGCGATGGTGGGGCCGTTTGGGGCATCCCCTGGTCCAGTGGGGAGTCGCGCAAGCATGCGGTCTCCGTTGGTGGATCTGCAGTCAAGATGGTAAGGCGGCTTCGGGTTGCGCACAGACAGCCCCCCCAGGTATTCCCGGCTGGCCTCGACAACCCCCATGAGGAGTCCGAGCGGGCCTCAACGAGCCCCCAACACCCTGGCGACGCGAAGCTACACCGAGTCAAGACGCTTGAGCCAGAGTTCGGGCTCGGAAGGGACTCGCTGTTCCTCAGGTCCTTCCATGGTCGATCCTCTGGCGCTCCTCATGCACTCAGGCACTTTCTTGGAGCCTCCCAGAGGCCTTGGCTCCCTGCTTGCCTGTACGCCGTGGCTTGCGGGATCCTGCTGCTGCCGCTGCCGCTGCTGCCGCTGCTGCCGCTGCCGCTGCTGCCGCTGCCGCTGCCGCCGCTGCCTGCCGCTGACGGCCTCCGCTCTCGCTGCGGGGTCCCTGGCGACAGTCGTCCTGAAGGGGACCACCGCCGGCGCATCAGCGCCGTGGCTTGCGGGCTCGGACTCCTGCCGCTGCCGCTGACGCCGCTGACGG
>CAUYUJ010014243.1:420645-424042 GCA_963575745.1 Prorocentrum cordatum | reverse complement strand
GCGACGGAGGGCAGCCCGACAGATGGACCCAGCCTGCTATGGACCTCCGACACGCGCGCGCGGGTTCTGTAGCGCCCACAATAGAAAAGTCGACGCGCCCGTCGGCCTCCTTAAAGAGCCACAGAAATTTAGAATTCGGTTTATAAGCTTCCATGTCGACTTTTCTATTGTGGACAACGCAGAACTCCGACGCGCGCGCGCGCGCGTCGGGGGTCTGTAGCGCCCACAAAAGAGAAGTCGACGCGCCCGTCGGCCTCTTTAAAGAGCCACAGAATTTTAGAATTCAGTTAAGCATTGCATATCGACTTTTCTCTTGTGCACAACAAAGAACTCCGACGCGCGCGCGCGCGCGTCGGGGGTCTGTAGCGCCCGCAATAGAGAAGTCGACGCGCCCGTCGGCCCCCTTCGATCAGACAAGACATGTAGATTCAGGACCAGCGACGCTAGCACCCCGAAGGCGGGGATACGGATAATATAAGAAGTGGTGAGGAGGGCGGCGTCGGGCGGACGCGGGGAGTCGTCGAGCCGGCGGACCTTTGGCCCTCCCTCCTTCCTTGTCAATGGCGATCCTCCTCCATCACCCCCTCCTCCTCCTCCCTCCCCCCTCCCTCCCCCCCCCCCCCCCCCCCCCCCCCCCCCCCCCCCACCCCCCCCCCCCCCCCCCCCTCCTCCTCCTCCTCCCCCTCCCCCCCCTCCTCTTCCTCGTCCTCGTCCTCGTCGCCATCGTCCTCCTCCTCCTCCTCCCTCCTCCTCCCCCTGTTCTTCCTCGTCCTCCCTCTCCCCCCCTCGCCCTTTCATCATCGTCCTCCCATCGTCGTCCCCCCCCTCATCGGCCTCCATCATCGTCCTCCCATTGTCGTCCATCACCATCGTCCTCCCCCTCCTCCCCCTCCTCGTCCTCCCACTTCCGCCCCCCTCCTTTTCTCTCTCCTTTTCTCTCTCCACATTATCCTTACATCCTCTCTTCTGCCGCGTTCTCCTCGCCCCCTGTTTACTCCTCCTACCTCCCCCTCCTTTCCCAAGATAACTACAACGCAGTCCTTTTTTTTCTACTTTATGCTTCCTGCCTTCTCTGACCAAGGCAACTCGCCAGGGCAAAGTTGCCGGGCGGGCCGGCGTGGGCGCGCGGGGCTTGAAGAGGCCCTTGCGGGCTCAGACGGCATGCGAAAATCCGCCGCCGCGTTTGCGCGGCATTGGTTTGTTCAGTGAACGTGGTTTAGGTCGCGGGTGGGTCGCGGGCTCTCCACCTACACCTGGAAGGAATGCAAAAGCAACCCGCCGCAGGCGCCAACAAAAAATCGCTTGCCCACTGAACGTGGTTTGGGTCGCCACCCGCGGGCTCTCCACCGGGGACGGATGCAAAAGATACCCGCCGCAGGCGCCGAAAAATGTAGTTTGCACCCTGAACGTGGTCGCGGATGGCCCGCGGGCTCTTCACCTGAAGCGAATGCAAAAGATGCCCGCCGCAGGCGCCGAAAAATGCGGCCTGTACCCGGAACGTGGTTTGGATCGCGGGTTGGTCGCGAGTTGGTCACGGGGTGGGTCGCGGGCTCTCCACCTGGAAGGAATGCCAAAAAAAAACGCCGCAGGCGCCGAAAATTGCGGTTTGTACCTTCAACGTGGTTACGGTCGAAAATGGGTCGCGGGTGGGTCGCGGGGTGGGTCGCGGGCGGGTTTCGCGGAGCGGGTCCGAGGGTGGGGTCGCGGTGTGAGGTCGCGGGGCCGGGGGTTCACGGCGGGTGGGGGCTCGGGGGTGGGTCGCGGGGTGGGTCGCGGGATGGGTCGCGGGGTGGGTCGCGGGGTGTGTGGTCGCGGGATAGTGGGTGGTCTTCGCGGGGTTGGATTCGCGGGTGGGTCGCGGGGCGGGTCGCGGGGTGGGTTCGCGGGGGTGGGTCAAGGGGCGGGTCGCGGGGGTGGGTCGCGGGGTGGGTCGCGGGGTGGGTCGCGGGGTGGGTCGCGGGGTGGGTCGCGGGTGGGTCGCGGGTGGGTCGCGGGTGGGTCGCGGGGTGGGTCGCGGGTTGGGTCGCGGGCGGGTCGCGGGGCGGGTTGCGGGCGGTGCGCCGACAACAAACAACAACAACAAACAACAACAAACAACAACAACAACAAACAACAACAACAACAACAACAACAACAAACAACAACAACGAGAATCCGCGCCGCGGAATTCCACTTCAGCCAAGCACCCAGGGACAGTGAATGACCGCTCGGCCCCCTCACTCTGATTTGCATATCGACTTTTCTCTTGTGGACAACGCAGAAATCCGACGCGCGCGCGGGGGGGGGTCTGTGGCGCCCACAATAGAGAAGTCAACGCGCCCGTCGGCCCCCTTAAAGAGCCGCAGAATTTTAAAATTCAGTTTTTAGATTTGCACATCGGCTTGCTTTTGCGCACGACGCAGAACTCCGACGCGCGCGCGCGTCGGGGGTCTGTAGCGCCAACAATAGAGAAGTCGACGCGCCCGACGGCCTCCTTAAAGAGCCGCAGAAATTTAAAATTCAGTTTTTAGATTGGCATATCGACTTTTCTCTTGTGGACAACACAGAAATCTGACGCGCGCGCGCGGCGGGAGTCTGTAGTGCCCACAATAGAGAAATCGACGCGCCCGTCGGCCTCCTCCAAGAGCCACAGAAATTTAGAATACGGTTTTTGAAATTGCACGTCGACTTTTCCATGGTGGAAACACAGAACTCCGACGCGCGCTCGCGCGCCGGGGGTCTACAGCGCCCACAATAGAGAAGTCGACGCGCCCGTCGGCCTCCTGAAAGAGCCACAGAAATGTAGAATTCAGTTTTTAGGTTTGCATATAAACTTTTCTCTTGTGGACAACGCAGAAATCCGACGCGCGCGCGTCGGGGTCTGTAGTGCCCACAATACAGCAGTCGACGCGCTCGTCGGCCTCCTTAAAGAGCCACAGAATTTGAGACTTCAGTTTGTAGAACTGCATATCGACTTTTCTATTGTGGACAACAAAGAACTCCGGCGCGCGCGCGCGCGCGTCGGGAGTCTGCAGCGCCCACAATAGAGCAGTCGACGCCCCCGTCGGCCTCCTTAGTGAGCCGCAGAATTTTAGAACTCAGTTTGTAGAACTGCATGCCGACTCTTCTATTGTGGATAGCACAGAACTCCGACGCGCGCGGGGGCGCGCGCGCGCGTCGGGGGTCTGTAGCGCCCACAATAGAGAAGTCGACGCGCCCGTCTGCCTCCTTACAGAGCCACAGAATTTTAGAATTCAGTTTGTAGAACTGCATATCGACTTTTCTATTGTGGACAACACAGAACTCCGACGCGCGCGCGCGTCGGGGGTCTCTAATGCCCACAAAAGAGAAGTCGACGCGCCCGTCGGTCCTCAAAGTGCCACAGAATTCTAGAATTCAGTTTTTAGGTTTGCATATC
>CAUYUJ010014243.1:280645-415645 GCA_963575745.1 Prorocentrum cordatum | reverse complement strand
AAACTGACATGTTTCTCGAGCTGCGTCCGGCCGCGGCGACGAGGGCCCCCCACCGAGGACCAGAAAGCCGCTCACCAAAGGCCACCAGCGAAAAGTCACTCTCACGCGTCGTGTCTCGCGCAAGCCTCGAATCTCGCTCGGGCCGCAGAAACGTCCATGCGAACGCCCAGATACGTCGCTCAGGCCGCGCGTACTTGAAAAACTGGGCACGGCTCCACGACGGACCCCCAGGAAAGGCTCAAGGCAACGCAGTGCAATGCGGAGCGACGCGGCGCAATGCAACGCAATGCTGTATTGTGTGATGTTTTGAATATGTCATGACGCGAAATACTGTTATCCGCCACTGTGCCTGCACGGATTGTGCGTATTGGAGTGGCCCTCTGTTGAACAGCTGGTGTTAAATCTTGTGGTTAAGCCGACCCTCTCGTTTCACGCGTGCTTGCAAAACCGCCCCCATCGGACTGCGCCCCCTGGCGCCCTCTTCGGCCTCCAATCGGCCCCAAAAGAAGCACATGCCGCCCGGGCATAACGAAGCTCGCCCCAAGACGGCCCCGAAAGCCCCCAAGACGGCCGCAAGACTGCCCGAGAAAACCTCGGGACGACACAAAAAGGCCACAAGATGGCCGAAAATGGCGCCCGCCCGAGAAGGCTGCAAGGGGCGCCCATGAGGCCCCCGAGTGCAAAACAAACATCGATGGCCCAATTAGTTTTACAAGCTGCTTCTTGACGAGCTTCCGAAAACTTGACACGGCCCTACCTCCTGAAAGTATATTGGATACTACCTCTTGGGGGCGTCTCGGGGCCCCCTAGGGGCAATGAAAGGGGGCCTCTAGCGGTCGGTTGGGAGCCTCTCGGGAAGTCCTCTGGCGTCTCCTGGGAGGACTTTGGGAGCTCTGGAAGACAATTTGGACGGAAAAGCTTCCGAATCCTGCTCAAATCACTTCTCGCGGGCTGCATCTTCGGGCTTTCGTGCGCCGTCGTGGGGGCGTCTTGGGCCGTGTTGGGGCCTTCCTGGGCCGCCTTGGGGCTCGCTTGGGGGCCCTCTCGTGGGCCTCGGGCGGTTTTCGCGCCCCCCTCCCCCCCGAAGGGGGGCATGTTGGATGACGTCGATCGGAAGATGGAGTCCGTATCTCCTCCCCATTCTCTCCATCTTCCCTCCTTTTTGTTTCCGGGGTCGACGGGGGGCGGGCGGGGGCGTGAGCGGGCGAGGGGCAGCTGCGGCAGCGGCGCAGCAAAGGGAAATACCACGCCCCCAATTCGCGGGCTCTTTCTTACAGGGCAGTCGAACGACACACAACGGTCCCGTCAACGATTCATTGCACGCGCCGTAGTGGCCAAGAGAGAACCAGCCGCCCCTCCAAACGAGCGCAAGGTTGCGAAGTCCCACGAGCCCTCTGGGAGTGACTGGTTTAAGGCATTTCCTCTCCCAGCTTCCCCTCCTGCCCCTCGGCGAGGGGTTCACAACTCCCCCAAACAATTCCCCCCCTGGACCTGGACTCGCGACCCACTGGAGCTTCCAAGATGGCCCAGGATAGCTCTCAGAGCGCCTCAGGGAGCCCAAGATGACTTCCAAGATGGCTCAAGATAGCCCGCGATAGCTCAACATGGCTCCCAACATGCTCCAAGAGGCCCCCATATCGCCCCAAGACTGATCCACATGACCACGAAGCCCCTCCCCCCCAGGACGCCCCAGGGCGCCAGCATCAAGCACCTACCGAAAATCTACGCGTTGTTTGCCGTCCCGCTCTCTTGCTTTCGATTGCCCCCCGTGGCCCAAGATGACTCCTGGAGGGCCCAAGAGCGCGCCAAAAGAGGCCCAAGAGGGCTCCAAGAGCGCTCCAACACGCCCGCAAAAGTGGTCCCAGAGGCGGGCTATCCATGAGGCAGCGATAATTTAGGACCCCCCCCCCCTTCCTTCGATCCATCTCTTCCAAGATTGCCCGACCAGGCGCCCAGGAGGCCCGAAGATGCTCCGAAGAGGCCCCCAAGAGACCCCCAAGAGACCCCGAAAGGGCCCCCCAAGAGGCCCCCAAGAGACTTCCACAAGGTTCCCCGAGGCACCCAAGCCCCTGGGCCGCCAAGAGGCCCCCCAAGATGCCCAAAAAGGCCCCCGGGGAGCTCCCAAGAGACATCCGAAGACACCCCGAAAAGGCATCCAAAGGGCCTTTGGCCTTTTTGCTCGCCCCCCGCTCCCTCGATACTGTCCTACCGATTCCTCCTCCTCCTCCTCCTCCTCCTCCTCCTCCTCCCCCTCCTCCTCCTCCCCCCCCCCCCCCCTCACACCCCCCTCCCCCTCCCCCCCTCCCCTCCCTCCGACCTCCTCATCTCTGGTCGCTTGGGCAACCCCTGAATCTCTTGCTACTCTGGTGTTTGGTTGGCAGCGGCGCACTGGAAAATAATCCTCTTGGTCGTTCACCCTACCCCTCCTCCGCCCCCTCCACTTCCCCGCGCCCCCCCCTCCCCCCCCCCCCCCCCCCCCCCCCCCCCCCCCCACTCCGCCCCCCCCCCCCCCCCCCCCCCCCCCCCACCCCCCCCCCCCCCCCCCCCCCCCCCCCCCCCCCCCCTCCCCCCCCCCCCCCCCCCCCCCCCTTCCCTCCCTCATCCCTACCTCCTCCATCTCGTCCTTCCCCGATCCCCTTCCCCCCCTTTTCAAGGAGCATGGCGGTCCTTTGGTTCTTCTGCGCGCCCCCCTCTTTCCCTAACCAGTGCAACTCGTCTGGGCATCGGTGCTGGATGAGCTGGTGGCGTCGCGCGAAGCGTTTAGAATTCCCTGCTCGTCGCCCGCGTCGCCCCCATCCCCATCCCGCTCGGCGCTGTCGCTGTCATTCCCGCTGTCTTTCGCCCCTGGCGTCGCCCTGTCTCCCTGCTCGACCTCCCCCCTTCCACATCATTCCTTGCCTCGTCCTCGCTGTCATCGCCCCCCGCCCTGCGCCGCCGCCCCCCCCCCTCGCCCCGACCCCTTCTCCTCATCCTCACCCCGAGGCGGAGTCGGGAAGGGAAAAGGGGGGCGGTGCATTTTTTATGAAACTCCGGGCGCCTCGAGCGCCAAAGCGCAGAGGCGGCGTCCCCGCGCGGGGGCGGGAAGCGCGAAAGCAAACCGGGACGCGGGCAATGACTCTCGCGCCCAACCCCGCCCGCCCCCGCCCCCGCAATCGCAGGCGGCACAGGGGGGGAGGGGCGCACGAAGAGGAAGTGGGGGTGAGGAACATGCGCCAAATGCGGTTGGGCACTGAACAGGGGGAGGGGGGAGGGCGCCGAACGAAACCGGCGCGCGACCAAACCTGTCATGGGCGACATCAAGTCGACCCGCAAGAGCCTCGGGTGCCGACATAGACTGAACATGTCCACGTGGACGTTCTGCGACGCCCGCATGCCAGAGCCCCGCGTCCCGCGCGCAAGGCAGAAATCGGCGACCCCTGATTTCACGGGTGATCCCCCCCCTTCCACCCGCCCGCCCCGCCCACCCGCCCGCCCCCCCTGCCCCCCCCCCCCCCCCTTCGGACCCATGGAAGCACCGGAAGCAGCGAACATGATAGTTCGAGCCGGGGCGAACGCACGACGACCATGAGCATGAAGTTTTGTTTGTTTTCTGAAGGGGGGAAAGAAGGGGGGGCGGGGGGCGAGGGTCAAGACATGCGGCTCGAGCGAGCAGGCGCCCCCCCCATTGCCCCACGAACCATTTGCATTGGAAAAGGGACGCGGCACAATGGGCAGTTTGCCACATGCACGGGGGGGTGCCGCCTTGACGCGCGCCTTCCACTCGAAACGATCGTTTGCCGCGGCGCGATTGCCCGACGGGGCCCAGCCGCGACGTCGAGCACCCTTCTCGCCATTCTCCCCCAATACGCACACACACACGCACGCGCGCGCGCACACACGCACACACACACACGCACACACACACACACACGCACACACGCACACACGCACACACACACACACACGCACCCACACACGCACCCACACACACACACACACACACACACGCGCACGCGCACACACACACACACACACACACACACACGCACACACGCACACACACGCACGCGCGCGCGCACGCACATACACGCACACACCACCCCACCCCACCCCGCCCCGCCCCACCCCACCCCACCCCACCCCACCTCCCCCCCATCCCCACCGCCCCCGCATCCCCCGCACGTCCTCAACCAAACGAACGCGCGATGTCGCGCGTTCCAGGGCGCCGCCAGGGGCCGCAGACTCCCGCCGCGCCCCGCGCGCGCGTTGCACGGCGGGGGTTGCCGATGAATAACAAACGCCGCCCCCCCGCGCGAACCCTATCGCCGGCGCCCGCCCTTGACGCACACATCGCCCCTGTTTCGCGGCCGCTGCGCCTGGGCCGCGACCGCCTGCGCTGGAACGACGAAGCCTGCTCGGATTGCCCGCGGCGCCTGGGAGCCAGCGCCCCGCGCGCGAAGCGGGATTTGGCGACCCCTGTTTGCCAGAGGTGGCATGCGCGGAGGGCGATTTCACTGCCCCTACCTATTGCGGACTCTTCGGGGCGCCGGGGGCAGCGCGCGAAATAATTGGGCCTGGCGGGGGGGGGGCGGAGCGGGGGACGCGACGAGCATGAGTAGGGTGCTTTCGCGGGGGGCCGGGCAGGGCCCGAGGCGGACAGCTCGAACGAGCGAGCGCGACCCAATTGCCCTGCGCCCCTGTTGCGCTGGAAGCACCAGCTGCGCAACGCAACGGGTGGCGGGTCGCGCAGGGCGCTGCCACTCTGGCGCGCGAGTTCCACTCGAAGCGAACGCATCCTGGGGCGCACTTGCCAGACTGTGAATGGCTGGGGCGCCTACCATCATAACCCTCATCAACGCCTTCACACGCCCTCTGCATCCCCCCCCAACCCCTCGCGCCCTCACTCCAAACGCGGCGGGGGGAGCCCGATGACTCCCGCTGTGCCCCACGTGCTCTACATGGTGAGGATTGTTGTCAATGAACCGGACAACGGCCGAATGACCCGCCGCGCGATCCCTGGCAGCCATGTCCCTCCTTAACAAAAACCTGCCCCCTTTTTGTGGCCGCCGCGCTCGCCGCCGCGAACGCCCGGACCCCTCTGGCTATCCCATCCCAGGTCGGCCCGGGAATGGAGTTCTGGGAACTCGAAGAGCACGAAGTGGCCTACAGTTGGCTCCGGGCATCCAAAATGTGGCCCGGGAATGGAATTCTGGGAACTCGAAGAGCACGAAGTGTGTGACTGTTGCATCCGGCCCTCCAGAATGTGGCCCGGGAATGGGAGTTCTGGGAACTCGAAGAGCACGAAGTGTGTGACTGTTGCATCCGGTTATTCTAAATGTGGCCCGGGAATGGCGTTCTGGGAACTCGAAGAGCACTGTTGCATCCGGGTATTCATAATGTGGCCTGGGAATGGAGTTCTGGGAAGTCGAAGAGCACGAAGTGTGTGACTGTTGGTGAAAAACGAGCCCGGCACCTGCCGCCCGGCAACTCCCAACACCTGCCCGGACCCCCCTGTGGAGTGATCTGCTGCTCTCTTTTGATCCCACTAGAAACCTATCAGTCTTCGCTGTTAGGTAACTAGAAACCTATCAGTCTTCGCTGTTAGGTAATTATTTTTGGCTATTTTTGGATTCCCCTCCTGTAGAGGGACAGGCCCGACTTAAGCCTAGGGAAGCTCTTCCTTTCCGGCCCACAAGGCGGCCTACAGTAGACGCCGCAATGACGCGGGCACTGGTCTCCGACGCCGCGTGGATCGTTCAATCTTGAACGATCTCCGACGTCGGCGGGTCTCAGAGAACGCCGAGGGGCCTCACGCTTGAGCGTCCGTGCCAACGTCGCCAGAGTGTTCAGGAGCGAAGCTTCCACAGCCCATCTGACCTCGAATCATGCAACGGTGCGGTGTGTGCTCGTCTGGGCAACAAGTCGTTCGCACAAACTGTCCAGACTCTCCCAGCCGATCGACGAGTCACAGTCTCACAATGAAGCATCGGGCCAACTACACTGCGAGTCCAGTGTCCCTCCGTCTCCACATTTCATGCTGCTCCCTCGCCTTCCCCGCTGCTGGAGCCGGTCTGTTTCCTCCACGCGGCGAGTGAAGCGGAACGTTGCCATTACAACGCTGGCTTGCGAACGCCACAGTTGCCAAAAATGTGCACATTATCCCGGCAAAGCAACCTAACAGCGATGTGTAGGAGCATATCTGGAAGCATCCCCCTTAAGATTCAGATGATAATCCAGTTGTAGAGTTCTGCTGTTCTCGCAGTCGTAGTCGCATTCGCGATGACAGTCGCAGTGGCCTGCATTAGCCTCAGCCTCAGCCTCAGCCTGCCTCAGCATCAGCCTCAGCCTCAGCTTCAGCCTGCCTCAGCCTCAGCCTCAGCCTGCCTCAGCCTCAGCCTCAGTCTGCCTGCAGCCTCGGCCTCAGCCTCAGCCTGCCTCAGCCTCCTGCCTCAGCCTCAGCCTCAGCCTCAGCCTGCCTCAGCATCAGCCAGCCTCAGCCTCAGGCCTCAGCCTCAGCCTCAGCCTCAGCCTGCCTCAGCCCTCAGCCTCAGCCTTCAGCCTCGGCCTCAGCCTCAGCCTGCCTCAGCCTCAGCCTGCATCAGCCTCAGCCTCAGCCTCAGCCTGCCTCAGCATCAGCCTGCCTCAGCCTCAGCCTCAGCCTGCCTCAGCCTCAGCCTCAGCCTGCTTCAGCCTCAGCCTCAGCCTCAGCCTGCTCAGCATCAGCCTGCCTCAGCCTCAGCCTCAGCCTGCCTCAGCCTCAGCCTCAGCCTGCTTCAGCCTCAGCCTCAGTCTGCCTTCAGCCTCGGCCTCAGCCTCAGCCTGCCTCAGCCTCAGCCTGCATCAGCCTCAGCCTCAGCCTCAGCCTGCCTCAGCATCAGCCTGCCTCAGCCTCAGCCTCAGCCTGCCTCAGCCTCAGCCTCAGCCTGCTCAGCCTCAGCCTCAGCCTCAGCCTCAGCCTCAGCCTCAGCCTGCCTCAGCCTCAGCCTCAGCCTGCCTCAGCCTCAGCCTCAGCCTGCCTTCAGCCTCAGCCTCAGTCTGCCTTCAGCCTCGGCCTCGGCCTCGGCCTCAGTCTCAGCCTCAGCCTCAGCCTGCTTCAGCCTCAGCCTCAGCCTCAGCCTGGCTCAGCATCAGCCTGCCTCAGCCTCAGCCTCAGCCTGCCTCAGCCTCAGCCTCAGCCTGCCTTCAGCCTCAGCCTCAGCCTCAGCCTGCCTTCAGCCTCGCCTCAGCCTCAGCCTCAGCCTGCTGCCTCAGCCTCGGCCTCAGCCTCATGCCTCAGCCTCATCAGCCTCAGCCTCAGCCTCAGCCTGCCTCAGCATCAGCCTGCCTCAGCCGCAGCCTCAGCCTGCCTCTGCCTCAGCCTCAGCCTCAATCTGCCTTCAGCCTCGGCTTCAGTCTCAGCCTGCCTCTGCCTCAGCCTGCATCAGCCTCAGCCTCAGCCTGCCTCAGCCTCAGCCTGCCTCAGCCTCAGCCTCAGCCTCAGCCTGCCTCAGCCTCAGCCTCAGCCTGCTTCAGCCTCAGCCTCAGTCTGCCTTCAGCCTCGGCCTCGGCCTCGGCCTGCCTCAGCCTCAGCCTGCATCAGCCTCAGCCTCAGCCTGCCTCAGCATCAGCCTGCCTCAGCCTCAGCCTCAGCCTGCCTCAGCCTCAGCCTCAGCCTCGGCCTGCTTCAGCCTCAGCCTCAATCTGCCTTCAGCCTCGGCTTCAGTCTCAGCCTGCCTCAGCCTCAGCCTGCATCAGCCTCAGCCTCAGCCTCAGCCTGCCTCAGCCTCAGCCTGCATCAGCCTCAGCCTGCTTCAGCCTCAGCCTCAGCCTGCATCAGCCTCAGCCTGAGTCTGCCTTCAGCTTCGGCCTCAGCCTCAGCCTGCCTCAGCCTCAGCATCAGCCTGCCTCAGCATTCAAAATGTGGCCAGGGAATGGAATTCTGGGAACTCGAAGAACACGAAGTGGCCTACAGTTTGCTCCGGGCATTCAAAATCATGCCCAGGAATGGAGTTCTGGGAACTCGAAGAGCACGAAGTGGCCTACAGTTGGCTCCGGGCATCCAAAATGTGGCCCGGGAATGGAGTTCTGGGAACTCGAAGACCACGAAGTGGCCTACAGTTGGCTCCGGGCATCCAAAATGTGGCCCGGGAATGGAGTTCTGGGAACTCGAAGACCACGAAGTGGCCTACAGTTGGCTCCGGGCATTCAGAATGTGGCCCGGGAATGGAGTTCTGGGAGGTCGAAGAATGGAGTTCTGGGAGGTCGAAGAGCACGAAGTGTGTGACTGTATGCGAAAAACGATCCCCCCCGGCAAACCCCAACGGCCCCCCAACGGCCCCCAACGGCTCCCCAACGGCTGCCCAGACCCCCCTGTGGAGTAATGTTGGAGTAATGTGCTGCTCTCTTTTGACACTACTAGAAACCTATCAGTCTTCGCTGTTAGGTAATTATCATCAACACCACCATCACCATGGCCATCAGCATCGTAACAAACATCCCTAACGTCGTCGTCGTAATCGTCGCCATCATCATCGGCATCATCACCATCGCTATCGTTCATCATCATTACCGTCATCATCACCATCACCATAACCATCAGCATCATCATCACCATCAGCATCATCATCATCAACATACTCATCATCCTCATTAATACCACGATCACCACCTCACCCATCATCGTCATCATTATAACGATCATCACCATCGTTATCATTATCACCATCATCGTCATCATTATCATGGTCATTACCATCTTCATCAACATGATCATCGTTTTCGTTCATTGTCATCTCCACCGGTAGAATTCGGCATCATCATCATCACCATCATCATCACCAATACCACGATCACCACCACCACCGTCATCATCATTATCATCATCAGCAGCAGAGATCATCATCAACATCATGCACCTGCTCGACCTCCTCGCTCGGAGAAGCCCGCTCAAGAAGGCCCGCAATCCCAGCGCAATGACCCGCTCGGAACCACAAAAAGCACAGAGAAGGCGCGACCCAGGCACCTGGAAGGCAAGGCACAGCACCCAGAAAGCGCTCGCAGGGCAGAGCAAGGCATCGCAACGCAGACGGAGACACCTGCAAAGCACCTGCGTATCTCCAGGCAATGCCCACAGGGCACCCGAAGGCACCCGAAGAAGGAGATGGGCGTTCGGCGCCCGCAAGTATGATCTTCGAATCATGTGAGTTGTTAGTGCTTATTGTTACTTCTAGCTCGTGAGCCCCCCAATCAGTTGTCTCGGGATCCCAAAACACAGCATCCACGCAAAATGGGCAGCATTAGTAAGCTATTGGATCACACTTGAAAATGAACACTGGCTACCAGCGCCCAAAAGCATCAGATCCAACATGCGAGATAACTTGTGGTGCCGTACTAGCGCAGCGATTTGCCTGTGAGCTTCAAGCTCTGCCAGCGATCATGACGATGTGACGCTTGTACGCACCCCCATATTCCAGCACCACGACATTACGCGACCGCCACACTGTGGCTGCGAGAACAGAGCAGTATGCCTGCGTCCCCCTCAAGGACTAGCGAGCGATGTAATTTGCGTGTGAACACCATCATGTTAACGCGACGACCGCACGGCAAACGAGCCACACCCTGCCAATGCTGCAGCGGCCTGCGATCACCCCGATTATACACAACAGCATGCTGGTCCCTACCATTAGCGCAACAATTCGCGTGCGCCACTACACACATGGACACGCCAATGGTACGCTTTTCAGCACCGCAGTCGCCTGCGAGCGCCACATTAGCTTTCGCTCGCCACAACATGCATACGAACGCGTCGGCCACCACCTCAAGCCTGCGAGCGCCAAAACAGCCTGCGAGTGCCACAACATGCCTGCGAGCGCCACCACAGCCTTCGAGCTTGATGCGAGGCGGAGCTTGACAACAAGAACAAGATCGTCTTCACCTATGTGTCCCTGGAATGTTATCGAGACTCGCCATGCCCGTGCCGTGCCCCACCACCCCCCTCACCCCACCCGCACCACCCCATCGGTGAGGCACGAGGGACTGGGAAGATAACGAGCGAAATGGCGTAGAACCAGGGGGCCTTCAGAGGCGCAATTGTCCAAACAAATTGCGACGTTGCCCCCTATCTTTGCCGCTGGAATCGGACGAGAACCGCTACCTGTCTAATGCTGTACAACATAAAAATCGTAGATTCTGCAAGCTCCTCCTCCTCCTCCTCCTCCTCCTCTTCCTCCTTTTCCTCTTTAAGAACAAACTGCCAACCTCACCGCAGGCTGCTGCGGCAGGCTGCGCTGGTAGCGGCACTGGATCAGGCGCTGCGGCGGCAGCGACGCCGATGTTGGAAGCGGGCGCGGCGCCACTGACGGCCTCGTGAACACATTGCCAATCGATGATTCCCAATCTCCCCCAATATCCTACCAATCACTCTCTCACTCTCTCTGTCTCTCTCTCTCTGTCTCTTTCTCTCTCTCTCTCTCTTTTATTCCGCTCTTTCTCTCTCTATCTCTCCTCTGTCTCTCTCTCTCTCTCTCTCTCTCCCTCTCTCTTTGTATCTCTCTCTCTCTCTCTCTCTCCCTCTCTCTGCCGGGACGCAATTTACTGATGGCACACTTACTGCCAAGCAACAATGGAATGTGTGAGGTCGACAGAGCAACACATCGTCCACGATTGGATCCCTAACATGTTGCCTCAAGCATCGATCTGGCACCAAAGCCAGCGAGATTGGGCTGTACATCTTCGGCAAGGGCTGCCTAAACATGGTCCTTGCCCTCGTACACAAGTGAACGCCTACCTGCCACATCATAGCGAACTCTGGTGATGCTCACCCAGACCTTTGAACAGTATGCATCGTCCCTGGCCCGGCGGACGAAACAACACGACGGGTACACCACTTGGGAGCCACGAGGACAGGTGGCCGCACGCTTGAATAATGTCAGGCAAACAACCAGAAAAGTATTTGGTTTGGGGAGATGGTACAAACTATTGGAAGGGGGCGCCGTTTGCGTGTAGGTCATGGGCGGGCGAGGCACGCGGGACACGCCACTGCTTCTTTTTCCTCTTCCTCCCCCTCCCTGCCTCCACGGGCCTTCTCGTTCCCCTGCCAGTCCTCGTCCTGGACGTCGTCGTTTTTTCCACCGAAGCCAAATACTGTTACTTCTTCTCCAGGTACCCTACCACGGCTTGGGATGCGTGATAGGGATCAACTGCAATCAAATCCTCGTCGTCGTCCTGTTTCTCCTCATCTGCCACGTTGTCCTCCTCCACATCGCCGTCCTCGTCGTCGTCCGATATCATCCTCCATCATCACCCCCCCTCCACCATCTCTGGAGGCCTCCGATGGGACACCCCGAAAACAGCCAAAAGCCACTGACAACCTCCAAAAACCCTCGGTCGAACATCTCCTCCTTTATCCTCCTTCGCGTCCCAGACCACCTCCAGGGACCGCCGGAAAACCCCAGGGGCCCCCCGAAAGCCCCCGAAACCTTCCACGACCACCGAACACGTCATGCTCGCTATTCCCTCCCCCGTCCTTGCGCGTAACTGTGGCGGAACTCCCTCCCACATCCTCCCACCCTTGCTCTTCCTCCTTCTCTTGATGAGAAACAACCCACAACAAATCACATTGAAGAGGGACCGACCGTCCCGGCACTCCTATAGGCATACCACGAAATTTCTTGGAATCCAAACATGTTCTATGTATTATTAAAACGGTTTCAAACATCAATTTGGGGGATACTTTCGAACGTAGTTTTTTATGTGTTCCGGCGTTGTAGTGAAGACGTCGTACACAAAAGGAACCCGGAGCAAACCGGACCGCCGGGGACGTCCCCGCGACCGCCTTGCCGCTCCGCGCGCAGGGGCGTCTTCCGAAGGCTGCCGCCAGACAGCCTCCCTCCGAAGGCTGTCTGGCGGCAGCCTTCGGAGGGAGGGTGGCGTCAGGCCACGCCTGCCACGCCCTGCGAACTTGGCATGGATAGAAACTGCGCTCAGGGACCACCCCGAGCGCTCCGTTTGTGGTTCTGGGAGCCATGTCAACGCCATTCAGCCTCACACAAACCACGGGTGACAGGTGTCACCCCCGAGACCGCCAGAGAAAAACCGATTGAAAATTTGGGGTTCTGGGCGCCAACATAAGGCCATTCATTTTCACCAAAAAACAACGAGAGACACGCGCCACCCCCGAAACCGCGTGATAATAAACCACTTGTGAAACTGGGATTCTGGGAGCCCAAACATAAGGCCGTTAAGCCTCACAAAAGCAGCGAGTGACACGCGCCACCCCCGAAATCGCGTGATGATAAACCAACTGTGAATTTGGAATTCTGGGAGCTAATATATGGCCATTCCGCTGCACACAAAACAAAACGGTTGGCACGTGACTCCTCCGAAACCGTCCGAGAAAAAGAACTCGTAAATTCAAATGTGGGATCCTGGGGACCATCAATGAGCCATTCAGTTTAAAACAAACAACAAAAACTGGCGACACGTTTCACACCCGAGAACGTTGAAGGAAAACCAATTCAAATCAATAGTAGATTTGGGATTCTGGGAGCCAGCATAAAGCCATTCAGCACCACAAAAAACAAGGGGTGGCCCTATGCTGGCTGCCAGAACCCCAGATTTGCAAAAGCTTTTTTCTGTGCAATGTTACAAACGTATTACATCTGTGCATGTATCAATCGCATCGGTCGGCACCCGTGGAATGTTTTCCTGGGGGGACAATTAAAAAACAGTTGTTCAGCTGCGAATTAATGGAAGTCGGCATCCGGGGTGGTGGGGTCATGATTTGTTCAAAAGGTTTAAGACATGAGTGAAACAATGTTCTTAGAACACAAGCCCGATGCGTTAAAACAAGGCAGTCCCAACCAGAAATATTATAATAACATCTCGCGCAGACCACGAAAGGTTCTCAGAACACTCTTCGGTGGGCCTGTAGGCAAACCGAGACGCTTCGCCACTGCTGGATCACCACTCCCCTTGCTCCCCATCCGACACCTCCACCAACACCGCCTCTTCTTCCTCCTCCTCCTCCTCCTCCTCCTCCTCCACCCCTACTGACTACCTACCAGACCACCCCAACCCAACCCGAAGACCCGAATTTCGGGTTGGGGGGGGGTAAGGGTTCCACATGTGCTTTTTCGACGTTTCCCGACCCCCCCCCCACTGGAAATGGAGGGCAAATTGAGGTCTTCGGGTTGGGTTGGGGTGGTTTGGTGGGTGGTGACCTACAGCCCGCCTGGCGGCGCACGCACCAAGGGCGGGGCGAGGGATGGCGATGGGGGCGCCCCGCGGCCCCGGCGCTGGCGCCACGGGGCCCGGGGCTCTCCCTGGGGCTCCCTGGGCAGAGCTCCCTCGGCGGCTGCTCCCCCCCGAGCCCAGAGCCCCCCACGGCGTGAGCGAAAATCCGGACGGCATGGTCTGCCCCGTCTCGGCCTCTGGGAACTCTCGCCGGGCCCCGGGACCGTCAAACAGACGTTTTTTTTCTTTGTAAAAAAAACATTGAGACAGCATAGAGGACCACTTCGCGAAATATTAACCTGCTCGTGATAAGACCTGCGCGTTCGCCAAGACGACACTCGGGAGAAAAGCTGGCCCCAGGGAAGGGGTCGACGCTCCTCTGCACTGCCAGGTGCCCAGAGGGCTGTGCCCGTCTGCCACCCAATATTGCTGCGCGGCCGCCGCAGCCCCCTGCGGCAGGCACTGTCCGGCGCGCCACGCCGCCCACTCCGCCACGCGCGGGGGTGGGAGTTGCAAAACATCGTGACGCTGGGGGTCTTCTGGCGGCGCGCACCAGGGGGTAGGGGGAGGGGGGAAGGCGGCTTAGAAGGAGGCTGCTTCTTAGAAGGCGCCGGCCTTACATCTACAAAGAAGGCCCGCGCCTTCTAAGAAGCAGGGGTGCTTCTAAGAAGCCTTCCCCCCTCCCCCTACCCCCTTCTGCGCGTGGCCAGGTCCTCTGGGACACAGGCGCTGCCATCGTTTCACACCCGGCGTTTTCGCTGGGCTTCCGGCCCCGGCGGGACCCTGACAGATCGATCCGGCTCGGAAAATGCCTCAGAAGGATGGGCTCTATAGAGCTCCAGTCTTTTTTGTTTTTTCCTATTTGGTTCACAGCGTCGAATCTCAGAATCGGCAACCGCCTTGGGCCGCACGATCCCCCCGCCACGCCACGCGCCGCCCGAGCGCAGCCGGCCCGCTGCTGGGCGCCAGAACGCCGCAGATCGGGAGCAGGGCGAAGCATGGGTTAGGTCGGGCATGTCCTCCTGCAGTCGCATGTTGTGCTAAAAGTAGAAAGTAACAACCGATCCCTGCGGATAGGCCATGGGCAATGGCCCCCCCCTTAACCTCTGAGCCAGTATTATCCCCGGCCAATGCAGATTCGGTCAGGGAGTAGAGGCGGCAAGGCCCAATTTGATAATCATGGGGGAAAGTTGCGAATCGAAGTCGCTGACTCCTTATGTTGAGTAGCAAGGATGCCTAAGGATTCTGATATACTTCCTAAGGAATCATATGGATGTCTTAGGGCATCCGATGGATGCCCTAAGGATTCCTAAGGCTCTCAAGAAACCCGATGGATGTACGAAGGAACCCTATGAACATCCGAAAAGAATTCCCATGGACTTCTTAAAAGGATTTCCACGCACATTCAAGATCATCTTGATCATCATCATCGTCATCATCTTCATCATCATTATTATCATTGTCAGCTGCGATCTCCAGGAAAACGTTTATCATCCCTCCTGGACCCCGAACTCTCTCGTCCCCAGGGGATTAAACTCTGGAGGGCTCGGTTATAAGACATATGCAGATCGCATGTGCAAACAAAAACTAGGGAAGTCGTTTCCCGACTACTCTTTGACGATTCCTAATTCTTCCTCCTGTAGAGGGACATGCCCGATTTAAAGCATGGGTTAAGTCGGGCCTGCCCCCCTACATGGGGATTTTCGACGAAAAAACAAAACATACCCCAAACATAATCAAACAATACTCCAAAAATAGTCTGGGGACTATTGTTGGAGTATTTTTTTAACGTTCTTGGCGTATTTTTGGGGTATCTTTTATCTTTCGTCGAGAATCCTCCTGTAGAGAGGCACGCCCGACTCAAAGCATGGGGCGGCGCGAGCCCGAGATCGGCTGCGCGGGCACCGGCGGTGGCGGCTGCAGCGGCGCTCGGGGCGGGCGCAGCTGCCGCCTCCAGCGCAGCCGCCGGGGCGGCGGGCTCGGCGGCGGCGCCGGGGGCGGCCGCCAGAGCGTCGCGGGCGGGCGCGCCTGGGGGGAGGGCGGGGCCGCGGGCGCCCGTGCCTGTGGCTACATGGCAGTTTTTAATACACAGGATGTTTAATACACAGGATGTTTCAAACATACATGATGTGCAGGCACAGCGCTCCCTGGCCTTGGGGCGCTGCCCCTGCATGCTTCATCATCCCGGGGGGATGCTCAAGTGTGCAGTTGCTGGAGGCTGCAGCAGGCTGTGCATGGGCCACGGTCTGGAGTGCGGATTGGCGAAGGAGAGGAACTGCGGGGGGCGACGCTCAGGACAGGATGTGCGGGCTCTGCACGGAGTCTCACTCAGGGGCAGCAGGTTGAGCTGCAGACTCGGGCAGAACAGCGCTCGGGACGGGCGCCGCCTCGATCCACTGCTGGGCAGCGCTCGCCGTGGGGAGTCGCTCTTGGTCGAGCGTCGACTCGTCCGTCCGCGGCGCCGTTGTGGTGCACGTGGCGTCCGCCGCACTGGGTGACGACACGCTGAACTGGTCCGCCAGGTGCTCCTGGCTCGCCACCGCGCCGCAGCCCAGGGTGCACATGCCCGCGGAGAGCCTGCCACGTGGGGAGAGGATGTGGAGACCAACCCGGCCTGCGCTTCGACGAATTGCTGCCCTGAGCCCACCAATTCCACGGGAGGTGCGGCAGTCGAGGCAGCGTCGCACGTGCACCGTGTGAAGTCAAACCCATAGTAAGGATGCAAGGCAAGGAAGCAAGACCCCTCTGGAAGTCCCATTGACCATTTGGAGCTCTTTGGACGTTGACAGTGGCTCAGGATGGGCCGAAGAAGCAGGCATGAAAAGGGCAGCGCTGATGAGGCAGATCGGCGGCGAGGGAGTGGGGGGAATGAGAAGGAACAGGCCTTTTCGGCAGGCGGCGGGACTTCTGAGAAGCCCCCGCGCCCTCTGAGAGATTGCTTTTGGTCTTCGGGGAGGGCTCGGAAAACTTCTCAGAAGGCCGGGGGACGTCCGAACCTGCTGAGGAGGCCGTCTGCCTCTCACTTCCCCCCCCGCCCCTCCGCTCGCCGCCGAGCAGAGCATCCCTCCTGCGGGCTTTGACCGCCGCCGCGGCGGCTGCTCCGGCCCACGAGCCCCGCAGACGCGTCTCCCGCGCTGGCCCTCCGGGAGCCGGTGCAGCGCCTCCCGTAGAACGCGCCAAAAAGCGCCGCTCGGCGGACCCCCTCTGCCGGGCGCGGCGCAGACCTCCGGAAGCGGCCGGGGGAGCGCCGCTCAGGGCAGGCGAGGCGAGGCGAGCAAGGCTCGGCGGGCCGCGGGCCGCTTCTCTGCGCAGGGGCCGGCGGCGCGTCGGGAGCGTGCCGTCCGCGTGCGGCCAGAGGGGGCGCCGAGCGAGGAGCGGAAGGGGGGGAGCTCTGGCGACGCACGGGCTCCCCGACCTCGAGCTTTGAGGAGCGTCATGGTGCATCCTCAGGGGGGACCTTGGCTGCCCCGTCGCCGCCCTGTCCGCGTCGAGTCCGTGCCGAGTCCATGTCGGGCTCGTCGGATCCGTGCCGAATCCGTGCCGAATCCGCGTCGAATCCCACGCCGAATCCTCCTGCAGCCGACCCCCTGCTCGAGTTTGTGGAGGAGCGGTCGCTCGCAAGATCAAAACGGCCGCGGTGCACGGTCCCAGTCCCAAGAAGAGGCCACGAGGATTAGGTCGGGCATGTCCTCCGACAGAGGGATTTTGGACGACAAATGCAAAGTGCCAAAACAGATTCAGACAACAAAAATCAAAGAAAATAGACAAATCGTCCCCATGGTTTGTCTTACTATTTTTGAGTACTCCTCCTGTAGAGGGGACGTGCCCGACCTAACACGAGGAGAGGACGCCCCGTGGCGGTCGGTGGAGCGGCAGCGCGCCCCGCACCAGCGGGTCGGCGGCGGCGGGCGTGAGCACGCGCGCCAGGGGGGAGGTCCCCAGGGGCGGCCAGGAGGGGGGGGGGGGGCAAGCATGGCCGGCGGCATGTGCGTGGCCCAAGGGGGGGGGGGGGGCAGGGACGTAACGAAATCAAGACTGGGCGCCAGAACATCTAAGGAAGCATCATGGCCCACGCCATGAGATCCACCCGCCCTAATCTTAAGTCGGGCCCGACATATATAACCCTAGTCATCACCCCCCTCTTGGCCGCCCCCGGAAAGATGGTCCCACGAGCCTCCTCGAAACCAAACGCAGGTTTTTTCATGTTGGTCGACGCACGAAGGGCGGCCCACGGGGTCAGATGTTTCGTCTGCAGTCGCAAATGTCGGCGCGAACCTTGAGATTATGGGCTCATGGAGCGGCGCCACGTCGCGGAGAAACCTTGCCTTTGCTTTCGGAGTGGATGCAGGAGGTCGAGCATGGCTCAAGATAGCTTCCGACAGACCTCCAAGAGGCCTCAAGGCAGCCACAAGACGGTCACGGATCGCTGAGCCTGGCTCAGGATAGCCTCCGACAGCCTGTAGCCAAACATGGCTCACGATAGCCTCCAAGAGGCCTCCAGAAAGCCTCCGATCGTTTGGATGGGCTGGTGGGGATTCGCGAAGCGTCAAGAATTGCTCTGTCCATAGACTGCCAAGGCATTAACCAACCATGTCGCCACACCAAAACCCCGTCGAAAGCGTCGCGCCGCGAGGACGTGAAGGCAGGACGCAGGGGACCTCGGCAACACTCGCCGCAGAGTGCGAGCCCCACCAGCGCAACCATCACAGAGGCTTGGATTTCTGACACTGTGCAACTTTAAACGTTGCACAATGCACTTCACAGCAGACACAGCGGATGGGCGAGCTACAGCTCGCGTAGAGTGCAGGCAGGGTGCAACCAGCCTGGCCCAAATCCAACCACACATCAACACAGAAATGAGATGGATGGTGAGGACGTTTGAATTGAACACATGGGACGATATCTTCAGCCAAAGTAGGCGTGCGCAACGTGGCTCAGAAGCTCGGCCAGCCTCCTGGCGGCTGCGGAGGAACCACGGGGCGGAGCAAGCGAGGGATGGCTTATCGATGATCAGTCGGACTTGACTTGTCACGCGCGACCTGAGGACCGCACCAATTAGGACGATGCCCAATAGCGAATGCTATTCAAAATAAGCAACAGTTGCTGTTGGCCAAATGATGCTCCCCTCTTGACAGGCCACGTCCGGCCCGAAATCGACGGCGGGGTCCTTGCCCAACGGCCACCCCTCCCAGTCGCAGACCTCCGACGACCCGATGCACGTTGGAGTCGCCGGCCCCTGGACCCTCTGATCACCTCACCCAGCAGATATTTCATTCTGAGCCCCGTTGTTGACGGCCCGATGTGGCGACAAAAACTCATGCGCGACATCTTCGAGCCGGCCCGGGGCCTCAACATGCCCCGGGAGGCCTCCGTTCCCGAAGGCCTCCAGAGGACCAAACCAAGAAGCAGGCAGAGGCACCAACAAGAACGCGCAGAGGCCCCGACCCTCGATGCTCCAGGTCGCGCGCCGCGCCCCGCGGCGCACGGCCATCTTCGCGCCCCCTCGCGCCGCCCGCCTTGAAGAGACCCGTGCGGAGCGCGAGGGCCTTCATCTTCTTGCGGCTGGCCCTCGGCCTCTGGATCGCCGCCCAAGCCAGTCCCGGCTCCTGGCCCCAGATTCCCTCCCCAGCCCGAGCTTCGCGCCCCCGCGAGTGATCTCCGCGCCCCCACGATTGATCTCGAGACTCCTCTTACCGCGGCCAGCCCTCGGCCTCTGGATCGCCGCCCACGCCGGTCCCGGCCAGGGGGGACGTAAGTCTCGGGTGCGGGGGACTCGAGTTGGCCTGAGGGGGCCATCATGAAAAGGACGAGACCGAATCTGAAATTTGACGCGAGCTCCCGCTGCAAACATCCCACGAAAACTGGACCGTCAGAATCCAGGACGCGCTCGTCAGAAAACGTCGGCAGATCCCGGCGTGCTCGAGCCCTGCGTTTCCCCGACGGGCTGCCCGAGCCTCGAGGGGAGCCCCCCCCCCTCTGCCCGAGCCTCGAGGGGAGCCGGAGCCCCCCAGACCGGGCGCTCTGGCCTGGGCCCGCGCCGCGCGGCCCGCGGCCACCCCCTCGCGCCACCGGGGGGCGACGCACTCGCCGTCGGGGAAGGCTGCTCGGCGCTTCGCGGCGGCGGCCCCCGGCGACGCGGCGCGCCCTGCGAGCGGGCAGCGTGCCGCTCTCTGCTCCGCGGGGCGGGGGGGTGGGGCGAGCTCGGGGCGCTTGCGCTCAGGTCACGGCATGTCCTTCTGCAGGCGGTCTGTGGGCGAACGATAAAAAAAAACACCGCCAAACAATACTCCAAAGATCGTCGAAAGGTCGCCCCTGGGCTAATTACCTGTGCACCATTTCTGGATACTCCTCCTGTAGAGGGACATGCCCGACTTACGTCTACGCCTCGGGACTGGGACGTGGTCGGCGCGTGCCGCGCCGAAGCGTGCAACGTGGCGGCTGGCGACACGCGACGCGCGAGGCACCGAAGTCCACATCGCGGCACGCGCTGCCCGGCGCGCTCGGCCTCTGGAGGGGGCCGCCCCCCATCGGCGGAGAGCGAAGGGGGGGAAACGATAAGAAGAAGGCCGTCTCAGAAGGCGGCAGGACTTCTCGGAAGCCCTGGCGCCTTCTGAGAAGGTATGTCTGCCTTCGGGGAAGGCTCACGTAGCTCAGAGGCCGGGGGATTTCCGAACCTGCTGAGGAGGCCCGCCCGTTCTCACTTCCCCCCTCCCCTCGCCCGCTGCCCATCCCAGCAAGCAGGACGGTCGAGGAGCGGCTCGGGATCGACATCGGGGAACAAATCCCAAGACGCCCAGAAGAGGGCTCCAAGCGGCCCTCATAGTACATCTGTTCGCTCGGTCTCCGAAGGAGCTTGGCGCTCTCGCCTCTTCGGGCTTCCAGCGTTCCAGGTCGGCCCAAGAAGCTCCCGCGATCGCCCCAAGACGGACAAACCGATACGGCTGGCTCGTGCCGTGGCGACCTGCGCGGTGGTTTCTGACACCGCGCGGATCCTGCGGCCGTGAAAGACGGCAACTTTCCTATCGCGCATGATCATTCGAGATCGGCCGCTTCCGGGTCACTGAAGGCGTTAAGCCTGGAGCGCCCGCGCTGGCATCGACGCCGCGTCGGCACGACCCGAACCTACCGTACCGATGCCGATGCGCCATGGACCTCTCCCGGGGCGCGTTCTGACCAGGATTTCGAGGCGAACCCAGCCGCGGCTACGAGAAACGGGCAGCAGTCATCGGCATCCCTGGCTCTTGGAGCTCGGGCTGGGGCACGTCGGAGCGGGGGCGCGCTGCGATCGTGTCACAAGTTGCGCGCGGGCACTATAGCATCCCTGACCTTCCAGAGAGCTATTTTTTAGCACTGGAGACCTAAAAACCTAAAAAGCTGAGCGAAACAGCCTAAAACCAAGACGTAGAATAGCTTTGGGATAGGTTTTTAGGTCGGGTGCTATTTTTAGCCCTCCTGGAAGGTCAGGGATGAGGGGGGGGGGCCAGGCCCCCTCCCCACGCACGATCGCTCACGTCCACCGGGAGGGTGGTAGCTTGGCCCGGGCAGGGCCAGCCCCTCCCCCCCGCACGATCGCTGCCGTTACCTGGGAGGGCGGCAGCTCGGCCCGAGGAGCGACCCTTACGCGACGAGCTCCTGGGAGGGCGTCGTGATCCCCAGGGGCACATGGGCCCCAAGCAGAGTGCGACCTCTTGATCATGAAGGGGCCCCAGGACACACACAAACAGATACACACAAATAAAAGGATTCTCTATATTTTCCCATCTTTTCTGGGTGGCTGCCTTCCCCCCCCACTCACTGGCCATATGTTCCCATATTTTTCTGAGGAATCGAGGATTCATTGTGTCTGTGTAATTTTTTGCCCTCCTGAGATTTGACAGCCCGAGGCGCACCCTCGGCGGCGGCCCCGGCGTCGCCCGGCAGCCACGCGAAACCCCGGCCTATGTCGAAGGCGATGTCCTTCCTGGCCTGCTCGCGGGTACGGCCTTGGTGGTGGCGAGGGGAGGATCCCGTAAGACTCCCGAGACCTCCCGTTCCCCCAGCTTCTAGGGGAACGAAAAGTGACATAAACATAGAAACTCGGAGGTCCGCGCAAATTTCTCGGATCGGCGCTGGGGCCCCCTCCCTGGCGCGCGGAGCGCGCCAGGGGCGGCGCCGGAGGCGCCGCCGGGGGGCCCCAGCGCCGATCCGAGAAATCCGCGCGGAGCTCTGAGTTTTTATGTTTATGCCACTTTTTGTTCCCCTATCCCATTCCCCCAGCTTCCGCCCCGAAGGCGCCTGCTCTCGCTGCCGGACCCCACAGCACGAGCCTCGAGCTGAGCGCTCCCCGAGCAGCAGGGTGCTTTTCCCCGCAGACAGGCCCTTCCACCCCGAAGAAGGACTGTCCAAGAGCAGTCCGCCAACTCGCAGGCCTGGAAGCGTGGTCGGCGCTCCCGCCGTGGGGGGGGCACAGGGCGCTCCCGCCGGTCGGCGCGGCTGCAGCTGGCGCCGAGGTGGTCGACCAGGCATTTATGTGTCGCAAGAGTCGGCTTCGCCCAGCTTCGGCCCCCCCGGGCCTTCACGATGGATCGAGCGGGAGAAAAACCGCAAAGAGGTTGGGTCTGGTGCCCCGGTCTGGACGTTTGACGAGACTGCATTCCTGTTCGGGGCGCCCTGGCCTGAATGCGCGTGATCAGACGAGGGGGGCCAGAAAACTCGTTGAAAGAAGAAACTGTGGCCATGAGATCTAAGAGACTCCATAGCCCCCGCCACGATCGATATAAAAGCACACAAACACACACCTCACGCCCTCTTCTTCGCCCCAGAGACAGGAACATAGGAGAAATGCCGCAGATGGGACGCGGTCGCGCGGTCGCTGCGCCGCATCTCAGGGACGCCGGACCCGGTGGCCGGAAGCGGGAAGAGCTGTGCAGAGCTAACCTTTCAGCGGTCCGCGCGGATTGCCCGCACGGGCGCAACACCGCAGGGGCGGCGCGCCTCAGGGCGGCCCGTGCGTTCGGGCCGACCTCGGGCCCCCCGGGGCCGCCCACGGAAACGGCCCAGGATGAAGCACTGCTCCTGGGGAAGAGGTCGAGAGCTTTGTCATATATGCTGGGCGAGGAGGAGGAGGAGGAGGAGGAGAAGGCGGTAAGGTACTGAGACCGCTGCTCCAACGATCTGGGGAGAAACTCGCATCCTCCTCAAATCTTGTCCGCGGGATTCCACGATTGGAGGGCGCCAGCGACGGTGCCTTTCGGCAGATGTCGGCGCAGGGCCGTGGATCGTCCGAACTGCTGTGCGAGGAGGAGGGGGAGGAGGGCACGGAAAGGAGTGCACGCGCAAGCATCGGGCAATCGCCTCGCATGCCGCTGGACACGCGCACGGCCACGAGTGCTCGCTCAGGCCTCCGGCGTGCCCTGCCCTGTCAAATAAAACGCTGTGCTTTCCAGTTGTTTTATCAAAAATCAAGACAAGTGTTGTGTTTTCCCGTTTTCTAATTGAAAGTCAGCAGAAACGCTGTGTTCTCCAATCTTTTAATAAAAAATCAGTGATAACTGAATGGGTTCCCATCTTAGTATTGAAAAGCCAATAGTAACCTGGGGCTCTCGACCCCCGCTTCTGGGCAGCAGAGAAATCGCCCCCGAGTGTCGAGGCCTGCCAAACTGGGCCCGGCCAGAGGGGGTCGAGGGGCTGCGCCGCATCGCCGATGCATCCCCGATGCGTCGGCGCCGGTGGTGTGGAGAAGCTCGGGCTCCACATCGAGCCGCATCGCCGCTGCATCGGCGACGCGGCGCGACGCTCGGGCGTGATCTGTTCGGGCCCGGGGAAGGGGCCAGCTGCGGGCAGCATCCAAACACAAGCTGCCGATTGTGCAACCACGCAACCACGCGGCGTGCACCGCTGCGCGCAGCGCCGCCCAAGCGGACGGCATAAAGTGGCTCCTTCTTCCGCTCGCCCCCTCCTCGCGCTCGTTGTTGTTATTTGTTTGTTCTACTTGCTGCTGTTCGGGAAAGTGATTCTGGTATGCCCCGTCTCGTTTTGATATTGCTTTTGTTATTTCCAACAACGGTCGTCACTGGGCACGTGTCATGCACGCGAACGCTGTGCAAGCATGCTCGACCTCTGGGACATCTAAGCACGCTCAGCTCGGCCTGGTCTACAGTAGAGCCTGGTGGAGAAGCATTGCCCAGACATATGTTTCTTGAAAGCTGTTCCTCCTTCTCGCTCCCCGCCTCCTGTCTCCCTCCTCCTGCCTGCGTGAGCGCTGGATTTCCTTATGCAGCCCATGTGGCTCGCCCGGGCCCCGCTCGGGAGGGCCCGCGCAAACCCGCAGGGCGTGCACAAGGTAATGTTTGGCTTCTTGTGGGCGATTTCGTGGGAGACCCCGCCACCCACATTGAGCACACGCCTTGCTCAGGGTGGAATTTTGCGTTTGTCGCCAGGGCGGTCGCCAAGTCGCCTAGACCGCACATCTTTCACCTCCACAGTGCAGGGACGCACTGTTTGGGGCTCACGCTGGCCAACATATGTTGTGTATATATATATACAACTATATAAATACACAGATACATGTGTAGAGCTTCTGTCGCAGAACTGTTGTAGTTCGCCGTGTGCTGACTAGCCGATGCGCCGTGCGGCGCGGCTCCACTGACTGACTGACTGGTCGTTACTGGGGGGGGGGCGCGGGAGACGGCAACGCTCGGGCGGGGTAGGGCACGTCGGGGCTGGAGGAGTGCGCTGCGATCGCCGGAGCACGCGCACGAACACCTAACAGATGTGGGTATTCAACGTGAGATCGCTGCCGTTACTTGGGGACGGCGGGGGGGGGCCTGGGTAACGATCGCAGAATTGGAGCTGCCCCCGGGCTGCCACCGTACCCCAATCTGAGGAGATCAACTATCGTGTTTGGAGGAAGGGGTTGGGAGGATCAACGGTGTGAGCAATAGCATCCGGTACTGATGTCCCCATTTCTCCCAACCCCATCCTCCCAACCCGACAGTTGTCTTCATGACAGTCCCTAACTGGCGGCCCGCACCAAGGGCCTCTTAAGTAGGGCCCGGGGAGGTGCTCGAGATAAGAGCCCTTGGAAGCCGCAAGGGCTTCCAGGGAGCCCCGTGCCGTTGCGAAGAAGCCTGGGAAGGCCGACCCCTCGCGCCGCCCACCTTGCGCGCGCGTGCCCCAACAGGCAAGGCCTGGGGGGGGCCGGTGGGCGGGTTTCCGTCCCGATGCGCTGCGGCGACGGCGGCGGCGGGCGGCTGCGCTGCCCCACCACGGCGGAGACGGCTGCGCCCGAAGACGACGGCGGCGGCGGCGAGCGGCGGCGGCGAGGCCGACGAGGACGGCGTGGACGGCTGCGGCGGCGACGACGACGAGGCCGACAACGACGGAGGAGGGGCTGGGCGGGGGCGCCCCGCTGGGGCGCCGGCCGAGGCCGCCGGGGCCCTGGAGGCGCGCAAACTCGCGTACGGTCGTCGCGCCCCTGTAGAACTGGAAGTGCTCGCCGCGCGCGGGCGGCGCGGGCGGCCCTTGGCGACGACGGCGGTCGAGGATCGAGATGCTCGGGCCGCCTGCGTCGAGACTCGAGGATCGAGACCCGAATGGCCTCGTGTTTTGTTGGCGTGTCTGGGTCTCCTCGCCGCCACGGCGGGTCTGGACAGTGCGCGCCCCAGCACGGGTCCGGGGGCAGAGCCTCAGACCCCCCTGGGGCCCAAGATCCCGTGCGAACGCCAAGTGTCTCGAACTGTCGGGCGACTCTGGATGTCCTAGCCGCCGAGGCCGCGCGCGTTTCGGAGGAAGTGGCCGCGACGGGCCGCGAGGGAAGTGGCCGCGCTGGCTCCTGCTGGGGCGTCGTCCTTCTCTCTTGGGCCATAGTGGGCCCTTCTGGGGCCTGCTTGAGCTCCTCTTGGGGCCCTCTGGGGGTACTTTCTGGGCCATCGTGGGGCGATCTTGGGGGGCCCCTCAGCTTGTCTTGGGCGTTATGATGAACGACGAACGAATACACGAAGTCCATACAAAACATATCCCAGTAATCCATGTATTTGGCTACTGGGGCCTCTGACGGGTCCTCGTCGTGCCTCCTGGGTTCGTTGTGGGGTCTTTCTGGCAGCCGTCTTGGGATGTTTTTTTGTTTGTTTCCTTTTTTCTTTACTAGACGATGAAGAATGGAGAGGGGGAGCAGTGATGAGGAGGGATGGGAAGCGGGGGGGCGAGGAAGAAATGGGCGGCAACAGAGGATGGAGAAGGACATCGACAAGAGAGCAAGGGAGGAACGCCGACTCCAAAGGATGACGATGACGGCGACGAGAAACGAAGGGGACATGGAGGATCAGGGGGGCGCGATGAGATGGCAGGGGCCCAGAGAAAAATCCAAACGTTCTCTTCTCCGTACTGGAGAATCGATTCCGCACCCGCGGATGAAAGACGTGGTGCCCGCACTGTGATTACAGGTGAGTGACAAACGTCGGACTTGGGTCACGAATGGCCACGACCAGCGCCCCTCGAACGGGGACTCCACGGACGGGCACTTTGGCCAGTGACCAAGGCGAACCCAACCAAGCCCGACGTGGGCAACGCTGCGATGCCCCAAAAGAGGCCCTGAACTGGCAGCTCTCGGCACACCTCCAAAACGCAACTCTAGACTGGCAAAACTCTCGGCAGCCCGTGACTGCAGCTCTAGACTGGCAACTCTAGACTGGCAGCTCTAGACTGACTCCCCTCGGCTGACTACCTACCAGACCACCCCAACCCAACCCGAAGACCCGAATTTCGGGTTGGGGGGGGTAAGGATTCCACACGTGTTTTTTCGATGTTCCCCGACCCCCCCCCACTGGAAATCGAGGGTAAATTTGGGCCTTCGGGTTGGGTTGGGGTGGTTTGGTGGGTGGTGATCTAGACTGGCAACTCTAGACTGGCAACTCTAGACTGACTCCCTCGGCATGCCCTATAGACTGGCAACTCTCGCCCGTCCGTGAGCACCCGCTGCGGTGCCGCCGACACGGGGCGGCTGACTTCGGCCGCGGGGCCCCCGTGCGAGCCGCTGCTCCTCGGGGAGGGGGGCCGCTCGCCGCTGGCCTGCGACGGCCGAGCAGGCCGCAGGCGCGCGCGCGGCCCTCTCGAGGAAAGGCCACGTCTGCACCAGATCGTGCCTCCTCCTCCTCCTCCTCCTCCTCCTCCTCCTCCTCCTCCTCCCTCCTCCTCCTCTTCCTCCTCCTCCTCCTCCTCCTCCTCCTCCTCCTCTTCCTCCTCCTCCTCCTCCTCTCCTCTTCCTCCTCCTCCTCCTCCTCCTCCTCCTCCTCCTCCTCCTCCTCCTCCTGCACCGGGTCGTGCAGCCGGCCCGTGTCCCGGCCGGGTCGTGCAGCCGGCCCCGTGCCCCCGTGCCAGGGCCCTGGGGCGCCCCTGTCGAAGCTTCTCGAGCGGGGCGCGGCCAACGGAGGTGGTCAAGGATGGGCCGCGGAGGCAAGGATGCAAGGGTACCCTCGGGAAGGTTGCCCATCCTGACTATTCGGGTTGACTATAACATGCGCTCTCGATTCCGCGCCGCGAGCACTCGTCTTCTCATCACTGCAGCCAGCCGCGGGGATGGGGGGCGCCCCCCTCTCAACCTCACTGTGCTCTGGAACCTCACGCGCTCGATGAGAAGACCCCACCCAGACTTCCGGATGCCCCTTGTGCCTCTGGTCACCCGCAGCACTCTGCTGGTCACTGCCGTCCTCTGCTGGAACGATATACTGGCCTCAGCCGTTCTGTGTTGTTTCTGCTGCTGTCTGGTTAACCCTGCTCTCTGTCAACTCTGCGTTAGCTCTCTGATGTTTCGCTGCTGCTCGCCAATGCTGTCTGCCAAGCGAGCGCTTCGTTTGAGATGTCCTGACAATCAAGGCACGGCCGGCAGTTTCCATACCTCCAAACTGCTCCCCCATGGGCGCCCAAGTGCGATGCCGGCTGCTACATCGCGGTGATCGTGGTGATCTTCAGAGAGCCTTACTCAAGTCAGCTTCACACTGGTCGCGAAAGGGCAAATGTCATACCCCCTGGCAATCCCCCCTCGGGGTGACAAAGTCCTAGGCCCGCTATATCGCGGTGGATGAAGGAAGGACTCATTGGAAAAAAACGGCGAACGCATATTTATGTGTCCGCCGGGACCCTTCTCGAACGCATCGGCTTGGACCGCATCCGCTGGATGGCGAAGGCGCGTCGCGCCATGGGGTGGGTCTACGACATTTAAAGCCCCAAAACCTCGGACTCTGGCCTGGCGGGCCAAACCCAGATCCCCGAATGGAGGGGGAAAACAAACACGTCTAAACGATACGCAAGTTCTCACCAAACAAACCGCAACTAGAATAAGCAATACAAAACCGCAGTGTACGTGGACAAATCAGTCTTCTTCATGCGACACGAGTGGGCCCCCTAGTATGTAACATGTTTCGGCGCGCATCAATGTCTCCAACAACATCGCAGTCACTGGTTAGAGCCACCACCGTATGATAGAACGCTCAGCAATACCAGCGAGACAATCATCATCGAAAAAAACTGCCACCCACACGCTTCTTTGCACAATATATTTTACGATATCACAGCGCGTGGCCAGTCGATCGGACCCGTGTCCCGCAAACAGAAGGGTCGGAGGTGCAACGCGAGTGCCTTGTTCGAGACATCCCCACAATCAGGGCGCGAACGGGTAGGTGCAATACCTCCTGGTGGCTCTCCCCTCGGGTACCGGATTTCAGTGCCCGCAGCATCGTGGCGACCATGCAACTCTCAAAAAAACGCTCGTCGGAGGTGCAAGCAAAACGCCTCGCTCGGGACATCCCGACAATCTGGGCGCAAACGGGTAGGTGTCAGAAGGTCAGCTCATGGTTCACAAATCTGCGGGGGGCGCGCGTTTAAACACATAGTTTCCCTACTCGGGCGAATCGCGGGGGCGCCCGCCATATTGAAAATCAGCGGCGGCGGCGCTGGTGATTAACGCCGACGCCCGGCCGCCACCGGGAAGGCGACAGAAAACACAGACTTGGGGAGGGAAAGGGAGCGGGAGGCAAAGGCGGCAGAAGCAAGAACCGTGAACCACGGCGACACCTGTTTGAAATGAAGAAGAACTGCTGTCGGCGCTCGCCCCCGCACTGTCCGTGCCCTTTACAGTCGAACCGATGCGCATGCGTTTCCTGTGCCCTGGCCGCAGCCAGGGGGCGCCAGCTGCCTCGCGGGCCCGCGAGCAAGGCGGGCTGGGCGAAATGGGGGGCGTGACCAAGAAGGGATTTGCCCAACAGCTCACATTGTCAATTTTCTGAACGCCCCGTGGCGCCGAAAGCGGCCGTGTATCGGGGACTGGCCCCGGCGGGGCGACCGAAACCAGCTGCGCGCAGCAGGTTTCGCAACCTCCACTTTCCTTCCCCAACCTTTCGTCCGACCCAAGGAAGGCGGGCAGTCCTCCTCCTCCCATCCTCACCTCTGTCGTGGTCTCTGTAGTCGTCGACGACGGACGACGACGACGAAGACGAGGTTGAAGAAGACGAGGACGCGGACGAGGACGATGACGAGGAGGACGGACGGCGGACTGCGGATGTCCTGCGGGGGGTGGGGGGTGCAGGGCAGGTCGTTGAAGCGGTTAATATTACAGTAATAATTCCCTGAACAATTTTTCCGGTAATGTAATGGGCGTGCGTGACTTTCTGGTTGGATTTGTTTGTTCAGGAAGGTGGGTGGATTCTAGAAGGGAATTAACAGGAGTTGGGGAGGATTTGGGAATTGGGGGGGTTACAAAGGAAAGAGCAGGAGTTGGGAAGTTGGGACCCGGGGATGATTCTACAAAGGAAAGAGCAGGAGTTGGGGGGGATTCTGGAATTGGGGAGGATTCTACAAAAGGAAAAAAGGAGGAGTTGGGGAGGATTTGGGAATTGGGGAGGATTCTACAAAGGAAAAGGAGGAGTTGGGGAGGATTTGGGAATGGGGGGGGTTCTACAAAGGAAAAAGGAGGAGTTGGGGAGGATTTGGGAAGTGGGGAGGATTCTACAAAGGAAAAAGGAAGGGTTGGGGAGGATTTGGGAATTGGGGAGGATTCTACAAAGGAAAAAGGATGAGTTGGGGGGGATTTTGGAATTGGAAATGATTCTACAAAGGAAAAAAGTAGAGTTGGGGAGGAATTTGGAATTGGGGAGGATTCTACAAAGCAAAAAAGAGGAGTTGTGGAGGATTTGGGAATTGGGGGGAGGGGGGGCTTCTACAAAAGGAAAAGGAGGCGTTGGGGAGGATTTTGGAATTGGGGAGGATTCTACAAAGGAAAAAGGAGGAGTTGGGGAGGATTTTGGAATTGGGAGGATTCTACACAGGAAAAAAAAGAGCTGGGGAGGATTGAGGAATTGGGAGGATTCTACAAAAGGAAAAAGGAGGAGTTGGGGAGGATTTGGGAATTGGGGTGGATTCTACAAAGGAAAAAGGAGGAGTTGGGGAGGATTTTTGGCATTGGGGAGGATTCTACAAAGGAAACAGGATGAGTTGGGGAGGATTTGGGAATTGGGAAGGATTCCACAAAGGAAAAAGGAGGAGTTGGGGAGGATTTGGGACTTGGGGAGGATTCTACAAAGGAAAAAAGATGGAGTTGGGGAGGATTTGGGAATTGGTGAGGATTCCACAGGAAAAAAAAAGGAGTTTGGGGGGGAGTTGGGAATTGTGGAGGATTCTACAAAGGAAAAAGGAAGAGTTGGGGAGGATTTGGGACTTGGGAGTATTCTACAACGGAAAAAAAAGCTGGGGAGGATTTGGGAAGTGGGGAGGATTCTACAAACGAAAAAGGAAGAGTTGGGGAGGATTTGGGGCATTGGGGAGGATTCTACACAGGAAAAAGGATGAGTTGGGGAGGATTTGGGAATTGGGGAGGATTCTACAAAGGAAAAAGGAGGAGTTGGGGAGGATTTGGTAATTGGAGAGGATTCTACAAAAGAGAAAGGAGAAAGTGGGGATGCTTTGGGAATTGGGGAGGATTCTACACAGGAAAAGGATGAGTTGGGGAGGATTTGGGAAGTGGGGAGGATTCTACAAAGGAGAAAGGGGAGTTGGGGAGGATTTGGGAATTGGGGAGCGTTCTACAAAGGAACAAGGAGCAGTTGGGGAAGATTTGGGGATTGGGGCGGATTCTACAAAAGGGGAAAAGGATGAGTTGGGGCGGATTTGGGAATGGTGTGGGTTCTACAAAAGGAAAAAGAGGAGTCGGTGAGGATTTGGGAATTGGGGAGGATTCTACAAAAGAGAAAGAAGGAGTTGGGGAGGATTTTGGAATTGGGGAGGATTCTACAAATGAAAAAGGATGAGTTGAGGGGATTCTTTGGAAATTGTGGAGGATTCGACAAAGGAAAAAGGATGAGTTGGGGAGGATTTGGGGATCGGGGAGGATTCTACAAAGGAAAAAGGAACAGTTGGGGAGGATTTTGGAATTGGGGGGGAATCTTCAAAGGAAAAAAAAAGTTGAAGATGATTTGGGAATTGAGGCGGATTATACAAAGGAAAAAGGAAGAGCTGAGGAGGATTTGGGAATTGGGGAGGGTTCTGCAAAGGAAAAAAAAAGGATTTGGGGAGGATTTGGGAATTGAGGAGGGTTCTACAGAAGAAAAAGGAGGAATTGGGGAGGATTTGGGGATTGGGGAAGATTTCACAAAGGAAAAAATGTGTTGGAGAGGATTTGGGAATTGGTGAGGATTCTACAAATTCTCACCAATTCCCAAATCCTCCCCAACTCATCCTTTTTCCTTTGTAGAATCTTCCACAAATCCCAAATCCTCCCCAACTCATCCTTTTTCCGTTGTAGAATCCTCCCCAATGCCCCAAATCCTCTCCAACTCCTCCTGTTCTCCGTTGTAGAATCCTCCCCAATTCCAAAATTCTCACCAACTCCTCCTTTTTTTTTCCTTTTGTAGAATCATCCTCAATTCCCAAATCCTCCCCAAATCCTTCTTTTTTCCTCTGTAGAATCCTCCACAATTCCAAAAGCATCCCCAACTCCTCCTTTTTCCTGTGTAGAGTCCTCCTCAATTCCCAAATCCTCCCCAACTCCCCCTTTTTCCGTTGTAGAATCCTCTCCAATCCCCAAATCCTCCCCAACTCCTCCTTTTTCATTTGTAGAATCCTCGTCAATTCCAAAATCCTCCCCAACTCATCTTTTTTCCCTTGTAGAATCCTCACCAATTCCCAAATCCTCCAAAACTCATCATTTTTCATTTGTAGAATCATCACCAATTCCCAAAATCCTCCCCAACTCCTCTCTTTTCTTTTGTAGAATCCTCGACGATTCCCAAATCCTCCCCAACCCTTCCTTTTTCCTCTGTAGAATCCTCCCCAATTCCAAAATCCTCCCCAACTCATCCTTTTTCCTTTGTAGAATCCTCCTCAATTCCCAAATCCTCTCCAACTCATCCTTTTTCCTCTGTAGAATCCTCCACAATTTCCAAATCTTCCCCAACTCCTACTTTTTCCTTTGTAGAGCCCTCCCCAATTGTCAAATCCTCCCCAACTCCTCCTTCTCCTTTGTAGAATCCTCCCCAATTCCCAAATCCTCCTCAACTCCCCCGTTTTCTTTTGTAGAATCCTCACCATTTCCCAAATCATCCCCAACCCCTCCTCTTTCTTTTGTAGAATCCTCCCCAATTCCCAAATCCTCCCCAACTCTTCTTTTTTCCTTTGTAGAACCCTCACCAATTCCAAAATCCCCCCCAACTCCTCGTTTTTGCTGTGTAGAGTCCTCCACAATTCCCAAATCCTCACCGACTCCCTCTTGTTCCTTTGTAGAATCCTCCACAATTCCCAAATCCTCCCTAACTCATCCTTTTTCCTTTGTGGAACCCCCCACAATTCCCAAATCCTCACCAACTCCTCCTTTTTCCTTTGTAGAATCCTCCCCAATTCCCAAGTCCTCCCCAACTCCTCCCTTTTCCTTTTTGTAGAATCCTCACCAATCCCCAAATCCTCCCCAACTCCTCATCTTTCCTTTTGTAGAATCCTCCCCAATTCCCAAATCCTCCCCAACTCCTCCTTTTTTGCTTTGCGGAATCCTCCCCAATTCCCAAATCCTCCCCAACTCCTCCTTTTTCCTTTGCGTAGAATCCCCCCCCCCCCCCCTCAATTCCCACGCACTCCCCAACTCCTCCTTTTCCTTTGTAGAATCCTCCCCAATGCTCAAAACCCTCACCAACTCACCCTTTTTCCTTTTTGTAGAATCCTCCACAATTCCCAAATCCTCCCCAATTCCTCTCTTTTTTTGTTCCTTTTGTAGAACCCTCCCCAATTCCCCAATCCTCCCCAACTCATCTTTCTTTTTCCTTTGTAGAATCCTCCCCAATTCCCAAATTCTCCCCAACTCCTCCTTTTTCCTTTGAAGAATCCTCACCAAATTCCAAAATCCTCCGCAACTCCTCCTTGCTCCTTTGTAGAATCCTCCCCAATTCCCAAATCCTCCCCAACTCTTCCTTTTCCTTTGTAGAATCCTCCCCAATTCCCGAATCCTCCCAACTCCTCATATTTCATTTGTTGAACCCTCCCCAAGTCCCGAATCCTCCCCAACTCCTCCTTTTTCCTTCGTAGAATCCTCACCAGTTCCCAAATCCTCTCCAACTCCTCCTTTTTTCCTTTGTAGAATCCTCCGCAATTCCAAAATCCTCCTCAACTCATCCTTCTTCCTTTGTAGAATCCACCCCAATTCCCAAATCCTCCCCAACTCCTCCTTTCTCCTTTGTAGAATCCTCCCTAATTCCAAAATCCTCCCCAAACTCCTCCTTTTTCCTTTGTAGAATCCTCCCAGATTCCCAGATCCTCTCCAACTCCTCCTTTTTCCTGTGTAGAATCCTCCTCAATTCCCAAAGCCTCCCCAATTCCCCTTCTTTCCTTTGAAGGATCCTCACCAATTCTCAAACCCGTCCCAACTATTCCTTTTTCCCGTGTAGAAGCCTCACCAATTCCCAAAATCCTCCCCAACTCCTCCTTTTTCCTGTGTAGAATCCTCACAAATTCCCAACTCTCACCCAACTCCTCCTTTTTCCTTTGTAGAACCCTCACCAATTCCCAAATCCTCCCCAACTCCCCTTTCTCCTTTGTAGAATCCTCCACACATTCCCACATCCTCCCCAACTCCTCTTTTTTCCTTTGTAGAATCCTCCACAATTCCCAAATCCTCCCCAACTCACCCTTTTTCCTTTGTGGAATCCTCCCCAATTCCCAAATCCTCCCCAACTATTCCTTTTTCCGTTTGTAGAATCCTCACCAATTCCCAAATCCTCCCCAACTCATCATTTTTCCTTTGTAGAATCCTCCCCAATTCCCAAATCCCCCCCAACTCCCTCTTTTTCCTTTTGTAGAATCCTCCACAATTCCAAAATCCTCCATTTTCCTTTGTAGAATCCCCCCCACTTCCCAAAATGCACCCCAACTCATCCTTTTTCGTTTGTGGAATCCTCCCCAATTCCCAAATCCTCCCGATCACATCGTTTTTCCTTTGTAGAATCCTCCCCAATTCCCAGATCCTCCCCAACTCTTCCTTTTTCCCTTGTAGAATCCTCACCAATTCCCAAATCCTCCCCAACTCATCCATTCTCCGTTGTAGAATCCTCCCCAATTCCCAAATCCTCCCCAACTCTTCCTTCTTCCTTGGTAGAATCCTCCTCAATTCCCAAATCCTCACCAACTCTTCTTTTTTCATGTGTAGAATCCTTCCCAATTCCCAAATCCTCCCCAACCCCTTTTTTTCCTTGTGTAGAATCCTCCCCAAATACCCAGATCCTCCCCAACGCATCCTTTTTTTCTTTTCGTAGAATCCTCCCAACTTCCCAAATCCTCCCCAACTCTTCCTTTTTCCGTGGTAGAACTCACCCCAATTCCCAAATCCTCCCCAACTCATCGTTTTTTGTTTGTAGAATCCTCCACAATTCCCAAATCCTCCCCAGCTCCTCCTTTTTCGTTTGTAGAACCCGCCCCAATTCCAAAATCATCATCAACTCCTCTTTTTTCCTTTGTAGAATCCTCACCAATTCCCAAATCTTCCCCAACTCATCTTTTCTCCTCTGTGTAATCCCACCCAATTCCAAAATCCTCCCCAGCTCCTCTTCTTTTCCTTTGTGGAATCCTCCCCGGTTCCCAAATCCTCCCCAAATCATCATTTTTCCTTTGTAGAATCCTCCCCGTTTCCCGAATCCTCCCCAACTCCTCCTTTTTCCTTTGTAGAACCCTCCCCGATTCCTAGATCCCTTCCAAATCCTATTTTCTCATTTGTAGAATCCTCCACAATTCAAAAATTCTCCCAAACTCATCCTTTTTTCCGTTGTAGAATCCTCCACAATTCCAAAATCCTCTCCAACTCATCCTTTTCCTTTGTAGAATCCTCCCCAATTCCAAAATCCTCCCCAACTCCCCCTTTTCCTCTGTAAAATCCTCCCCAATTCCCAGATCCTCCCCAACTACTCCTTTTTCCGTCGTAGCATCCTCCACAATTCCAAAAGCATCCCCAACTCTTCTTTTTTTCCTTTGAAGAATCATCTCCCATTCCTAAATCCTCCCCAACTCCTCCTTTTTCCTCTGTAGAATCCTCCCCAATTCCGAAGTCCTCCCCAACTCCTCCTTTTCCCGTTGTAGAATCCTCACCAATTCCCAAATCCTCCCCAACTTGTGATTTTTTCCTTTGTAGAATCCTCCCCAATTCCAAACTCCTCCCCAACTCCTCCTTTTTTTTTCCTTTGTAGAATCCTTCCCAATGCCAAACAATCCGCCCCAACTCCTCCTTTTTCCTTTTGTAGAATCCTCCCCAATTCCAAAAATTCTCCCCAACTCCCTCTTTTTCCTTTTGTAGAATCCTCCCCAATTCCCAAATCCTCCCAAACTCCCTCTTTTTCCTTGGTAGAATCCTCCACAATTTCCAAATCCTCCCCAACTCCTTCTTTTTCCTTTGTAGAATCCTCCCCAATTCCAAAATCCCCCCCCAACTCCTCCTTTTTCCTTTGTAGAACCCTCCCAAATTCCCAAATCCTCCCCAACTCCTCCTGTCTCCTTTGTATAATCCTTCCCAATTCCCAAATCCTCACCAACTCCTCCATTCTCCTTTGAAGAATCCTCCCCAATTCCCAAATCCTCCCCAACTCCTTTTTTTTCTTGTGTAGAATCCTCCCCAATTCCCAAATCCTCCCCAACTCCTCCTTTTTCCTTTTGTAGAATCCCCAATCCATTCCCAAATCCTCCCCAACTCCTCCTTTTTCCTCTGTAGAATCCTCCCCAATTCCCAAATCTTTCCCAACTCCTCCTTTTTCCTTTGTAGAACCCTCCCCAATCCCCAAATCCTCCCAAATTCCCCTTTCTCCTTTGTGGAATCCTCCCCAATTCCCAAATCCTCCCCAACTCCTCCTTTTTCCTTTGTAGAAGCCTCCCCAAATCCCAAATCCTCCCCAACTCCTCCTTTTCTTTTGTTGAATCCTCCCCAATTCCCAAATCCTCCCCAACTCCTCCTTTTTCCTTTGTAGAATCCTCCCCAATTCCCAAATCCTCCCCAACTCCTCCTTTTTCCTGTGAAGAATCCCCCCCAAGTCCCAAATCCTCCCCAACTCCCTCCTTTTCCTTTGTAGAATCCTCCCCAATTCCCAAATTCTCCCCAACTCTTCCTTTATCCTTTGTAGAATCCTCCCCAATTCCCAAATCCTCCCCAACTCTTCCTTTTTCCTTTGTAGAATCCCCCCCAATTCCCAAATCCTCCCCAACTCCCTCTTTTTCCTTTGTAGAATCCTCCCCAATTACCAAATCCTCCCCAACTCCTGCTCATAATTTCTGTAGAATCCTAATCGTGAAATCCCCCCCCAACCCCGCTGACGTCATTACAGGGCGCAAAAATAATTATCGAAACGATTTTTCCGGTAATGTAATGTTTTTTGCCCCTGCAGTAGTCGTCGACGACGACGACGACGACGACGACGACGAAGGCGCAGTGCAGTCCTCCTCCACCCTATGTCGTAGTTTCTGTAGTCGTCGACCACGACGACGACGACGACGACAACGACGACGGCGGCGGCGGCGACGACGACGACGACGACGACGACGACGCGACGACGGCGACGACGACGGCGCACCGCGGATGCCCTACGGGGGGGCTGCGCAGGCCCGTTCGTTGTAGTCGTCGACGACGACGATGACGACGACGACGACAACGACGACGAAGACGACGACAACAACGAGGACGATTTACTGCAATCCTCTCCCCCTTGTCGTGGCCCCTGTAGTCGACGACGACGACGACGACGACAGCGGCAACGACGACGACGACGACCCGACGACGACGACGACGACCACGCACTGCGGATGCCACGTGTGTGTGTGTGTGTGTGTGTGTGTGTGTGTGCTGCGCAGGCCCTCTGTGCTCGACGACGACGACGATGACGACGACGACGCACCGAAAACGACAACGACGATGACGACGACGACGACGACAAGGACGACGAACAAAAAAACGACGACGACGACGACGACGACGGCAGCGGCGGCGACGACGACAACGACGCTTTGGGAGGGGGAGGCGAATTCGCCTCGGATGTGTACGACCCCTATAACAACCTCTATACGAAAAAGGCACTCTGCATCGCGACGATGACTGGCGAGTCTGACGGCGTCTGAGTGTGAGTGGCAGCGTGTAGGTCAAGTGCGCGTGTGGGTATGAGTACGAGTGTCCCTGAGTGTGACGGATAAGATTGTGAATGGTTCGCGTGTGAGTCTGACTATGACTAAGTTGGCGAAGTGTGGACATGTCTGTGAGTGGCCTGGCTATGAGTGGGTCTGAGAACCAGTGGTTATGAATGAAGATTATGTGGTTATGAGTGTGAGAGTCCTCGTGTGGGCGAAGCTCAGTGTGAGCGGATCAGAACGTGAGTGGGTGTGATTGCGAGAAGATCAGACTATGAACTAGTCTGGGTACCCATGTGTCTAGCAATGAGTGAAACTGAGCGCGAATGAGTGGGTGTTGATAGATCTGGGCGTGACTCAGCTGAGTATATACTTTGAGTGTAGACACGGAGGAGGCGGGAGTAAATAAGACGGAGGCGAAAATATCCCACACCTAGCAAGACTCCCGACTTCGGATACGGGAAGCAAGACATCGAAATCCGAACCCCTGGGCCACTGTCTGAAACTGTCAGATGGGGAACACACATGGTGCGAGGGGTGTGCCGAAATGGGCGGGGGGGCGCATACGATCACACCTACTCGGGCCATGGGTAGAGCTCCCTTAGAGAACGCGTTTCAAGGGAACACATGCCTTGGGAACATTTAGCGGCGCGTTTCAAACCGGGGTGTGGGCCCCCCCCCAACACTCGGCGCCGTCAATCAAAACCGGGGGGTCTCCCCTCCCCCAAACCCGAACCCACCCACCCCCCCTTCGGCGCCGGCGCCGGCGCTGGCGGCCGCCAGCAGCGCCCACTGCAGGGACGCAGCGACGATGACAAGAGGCAGCTGAATGAGGGGAGGGGAGGGGAGGGAATTTCACCCCCCCCCCCCTCCCCCCTGGCGCCGGGGGGGGGTCCAACCCCCCCCCCCGCCAGCGCGCCGCGCTGGCGCCAGCGACGGCGGGGACGCACGGCGACGATTACCGTCACTACCACCACCACAACCACCACAACAAACCACCACACCAGCACCACCGCCTCCACCACCAACAGCACCACACAACCACCAACACCACCAAAACAGCCATCACCACCACAACCACCACCACAACTCACCATCACCACCACCACCACAAAAACCCACCACCACTAACACCACTACCACCACCACCGCAATCTACCACACCACCACCACCACCACCACCACCGCCACAACCACTACCAGCAGCACAAACCACCGCCACCACCACAAACCCCCACACCACCACCACCACCACCGCCACCGCCACCACCACCACAGCAAACGTGCACAAACCACCGCCACCACCACAACCCACCACCACCATCATCATCACCACCACCACCACAAACCACCATCACAAACCACCACAACCACCGCAGCCACCACAAGTCACCATCACCACCACCACCACCAAACCACCACCACCACCACTATTAACACCACCACAATCCACCACACCACCACCACCACAACCGCCACAACTACCACTACTACCAGCAGCACAACCCACCACCACCACCACCACCACCACAAACCACCACACCACCACCACCGCCACCACCACCACCAGTACCACCGCCACAAACCACCGCCACAACCACAACCCACCACCACCACCACCACAAACCACCACCACACCACCAAGCCACCACCAACACCACCACGTCCCACCACCACAACCACCACAAACCACCACCACACCACCACCAAACCACCACCACGACCACCACCACCCACCGCCACAACCACCACCACCACAACAAACCACCACACCACCACAACCACCACCACCGCTACCACTACCACCACCTCAACCCACCACCACCACCACCACCGTCGTCCTCGTCGACCCTCCCCGCCACCGCCGCCCGCCGCCGCAGGCGCCCGTTGGCGCCGGCCCAGAAATGGAAATCGTCATCCCCGCCGCCGTCGCCAGCCGCCGCCGACGCAAGCGCCAGCCCGAGGAGAGGGGAAGCAGGGGGGGGGTGAATTCCCTCCCCGTCAGGGGAGGGGGGGGGCGGGGGCGGGGGGGTTGAACCCCTCCCCCCCACCTCCGTCACTGAAGGGGGGGGGTTCGAACCCCCCCCCCCCTGCATCCACGGGGGGGTGGAGGGGGGAGGTCCAGTTCCAACCCCCCCCCCCTTCAAGCGACCACAGGCCGCGCTCTTTCCTATGCGGGCACGAAATGTGTAGGGGTGGTGCCCCAATTTGAAATCGGAGGGGGGCAATACGAGAACGCACCCACTGAGGTCGCAGGTGGAGCTCCCCATGGGAACACGATCCGCACCAAGGGCGTGCCAACATGGGCGTTGCGTCGCCATGTGGGTTCATCCAATAAAGCCGTATGTAGAGCTGCCCATGATCTGTGTGAGGGGTGCGCCGAACTGTGCGCGGCGGCGCCATGCGAGGTCCCTCGCCAGAGCCAAGAAGGGAGCTCGCTAGGGGGCACGATCCGCGGGAGAATTTTGCCGGAATTCCCCTGAATAAGTGCCGCATTTGGTGATTCTTACCGGGGGAACCCAAAGGTACCGATACTGCTGCTCCCTGGACATCTCCCGGGGCGCGTGCCGACCAGAATTTCGAGGCGACCAAAAGAAGGGAAACGAGGAAAAGGTAGAGGTATGGGTTCCTCTTCCTCCTCTGAAAAGGTAGGAGGAGGGAGGAGGAGGAGGAGGAGGAGGAGGAGGAGGAGGAGGAGGAGGAGGAGGAGGAGGAGGAGGGGGAGGAGGAGGAGGAGGAGGGGGCGGAGGAGGAGGAGGAGGAGGAGGAGGAGGAGGAGGAGGAGAGGAGGAGGAGGAGGAGGAGGAGGAGGAGGAAAAGGTAGAGGTATGGGTCCATCGAAGTGTCGCCCGGTGCCCGCCCGAGGGCACCTCTCGCGCCCTGGGCGCGTCGACCCAGGTTTCGCCCCTGTGCCCGCCCGTGGGCGCCTCGTGCGCCGGGGGGGGGGTTCGGCCGAGGTCTCGCCCGGTGCCCGCCCGTGGGCGCCTCGTGGGCGCCTCGTGCGCTACAGGTGGGGTCGACCGAGGTTTCGCCTTTGTGCCCGCCGGGTGGGCGCCTCGTGCGCGGGGTGGGTGGGCCGAGGGTTCGCCTGGTGCCCGCCCGTGGGCGCTTCGTGAGCGCTTCGTGAGCGCTTCGTGCGTTGGGCGGATCCGCCGAGAGTTTTTGCCTGGCGTGGGCCACATGGCTTCGCACGACACGGCTTTCACCGCGCAGGTTGCACCACACAGCTTGCACTGCATCAGTTGCACCACGTCGCCGAATACACCAAACAACGTTGCGCTGCCCAACTTGCACCTCAGATAGCTTGCTTTACACTGCATCTAATAGCTTATACATACACGACACAGCCTACACCACGCACGCACAGCACAGCTTGCACCACGTAGGTGACACCGTCCAGCTTGCACCACATACCAAATAGGCTGAGCCGCATAAGCTGCACCACGTGGCCTTCACCACGTTGCTTAGCTTAGACCACGTAGCTTGCACCACATAGCTTGCAAATCTACCATACAATGTGCCATAACTGACGCTTTGGGGCCCAGGCTGGCCAACCGTGGAACTCCATACAGGCACGATCCGTATGAGAGCGCCGAAATGGGCGTGGCTGCGCCGTGCGAGCTTCCCACATGTATTGTACATTGAGCTATCTGTGGGGGCACGATGTGCGAGAAAGGTGTGCAGAATCGGGCGCGGCTGCGACATGCGAGCTCCCCCACTGGGGCCGTAAGTGGAGATCCTTGCAGGCCGCGGCGCGATCATCCTGATCGGTGCGATTACATAGGCGCGGGGACGCCATGCAAGTTCCCCCACTGGGATCGTATAGTGCACTGTTTTCTTTAGACTCTGGCAAGCTTGCTTGCGTGGAAGGTGAGGGGGGGGCGGCGAAGCCCGGAAAGAAATCTGCAATTCACGCAACGCGGGGTCCACTTTCACGCCTCTTGGGTCCAGCGCTGTTTGAGAAGGCGGCAGATGGTGGGGGGGAGGGAATGGCCGTGCAGTCGAACTTGCCTGGAATCCACATAAAGCCGCGCATAGGCGGATAGCCCCATCGAAACAGGACGGCGTGTACGGTGTGCTGAAACGGGCGCGGAGATACCATGCGAGGTCCTCCCTGAGGAGGCCGCCATGTGAAGCTCTGTATGATCGCACGGCCTTCGTGAGGGTGCGCCCACATGGGTGCGGGGACGCAATTCTTTTTCTCGGCCATAGGTGGATCTGCACATGCGGGCGCGATCTACGTGAGAGGTGTGCCGAAAGGGGCGAAGGGGCGCCATGCGAATTTACCCGCTGTGGTCATGGGTGGATGTCCCGATGGGGCCACGATCGGCGTGAGGGGCGCGCCAAGGGGAGCAGAACAGAAACAGCACAAGCGAAAAGGAAGCGACAACGCGGAAGCAGGGGAGAAACAGAAAGGGGCGAGACCCAGCTGAAGAAAAAACGCGTGAACACCGCGATATGGGCAAACACTGCGCGTGGGACACCCGAAAGGGGAGCCGCCGAGGGTATTACGCGGGCCCGTTCAAGAGCAAGCTGCGGCCTGGAGGTCGTGACGCAAGCCCTGAACAGACCGGCCAAACGAGAAAAGACCTCAGCGCGCTCTGGGCGCGAAGACTATTTGCAAAGTTAGGCCGGGTGCCGATGTACGCAATCGTGGGAACGAGGCGTGGCGACAGGGTGGGGACGACGAATCAAGGGATACAAAATGAGCGAAGGGGGGGGGAACTGTTGCGTTGCAAATGGCTGCGGCGGAGAGCAACGCGGCAGGGCAACATTGATTATTGGCAGATCCTGTGGGGGAGTATGAAAAAAGCCAATGTGTGCAAAAAGCGGCGAACAACAAGTACGTGAAAAACAACCCGGTGACGGGTAAACACCAGTATTGTTAGCACTGCAGGCCGAAATGTCGGATGTCAAAAGTGGCAAGACTCCGAAACAACGCTATGACGAAGATGGTCGGCACTCGCGCCAGGATGTGGTAAACGTCAAGCCACTGCCTCGTTCCAGTCTGCACTGGGCGTCTTGATTCACGCTGCATGGGCCACTTCCGTCGACTTCGCCAATTCGGCCACAGCTCATCTCAAAGGCTAGGCGCGACATTCCCCCCTCAGCCCGTGCCACGGGCAAGCCCAAATAATAGCGCACGGTGTCAAAAAGATCTGCCACGCCCACAACAATCACTTTGCGGTAAGAGGGTTCGGGATGGGGAGAGGGGGGGACATAAACCTGGTAAATCCTGAGCAAGCAGGGGATGGTGGTGATGGGCAAAAGCTTGTGTTCGACACCCCAATGACAAGTGACGCCCGCCATTCAGGATGAAAAATGTGACGAAAAGAGGGCCGCAGAAGAAGCGAGGGGTGGAAATGGGAGCTGCTGGAAGAGGCCAGAGTGAAGCGACGCGGGAGGAGGAAAACAAAGCTGAAGGGGCTGAGAACGGACGCGGTTCCTCCAAGGACTCCGCGCTTCACGACCCCACGCCCAGCAGGAACCTGGGAACACCAAGGAATGGCCCGGGGCCTCTCCGTGCCCGAGCGGGCATAGCGGCACAGCGGCAGACCCGCAGCCCCGACGTCGTGAACGAACCCAACCAAGACGATACATGTTCGCGGGCCGTTTGCAAGCCCTTGGGCCGTCGAGGACAATCAGGGACCACAGAGAAGGTTCCTCATGGGGAAAACAACTCAGGGGCCGCAATCTGGCAACATCAACTGGCCCGATGTTTGGGAAGCGGGTTCAACGTAGAGAGAACTGAACAGCCCGCCCTTTCAACATCCGCCACTGCGGCCTTCATAGCAAACGGGCTATTGTATGAAACGAATGGCTGTCCGCATTCGTGCCACCACCCCGTGGATGCTTCCAGCCCATCGCCTTTCGCCCGCGCACGATCGGAACTCCGCACGCTGGCGTCTACCATGCCAGCTGGAAGAAAGCGCGCCGTTGGAGCGGAAGGACCGGCCGACGCATTATCCAGCTCTCGTCCGTGCTCGCTCGTGGATGTGTTCGCTTCTTGCCTTGCTCATGGCCCACAACACGCGATGCGAGTCTTGGGCAGACAAACAAAAAAACTGACGGGGGGGCGTCGGGCCCCCGGCGCAGAAACGATGTGCGCGGGAGGTCGGGTGCCAATGCAAGCTGCGGGGCTGGGCCCGCTCGCGCTCGATGGGCTAAAATTCTTAAACGAAAGGCCCGTTTTGGCGGGTAGGTGAAGCACCCACCGTTTTTTTGATTTCCTCCAGCAGTCTCTTACCAACGCGATGGAGCAGGCATCCCTTTTGGGGCTCCCGACGATAAAGCCGCTATGGGGTATTTGCACGGGCCCGCTCGCGTCCCGGAGTCTGGCGATGAGATCCCGGCGCAAGGCCCTGAGCACGCGGGCCACACCAGGCAAACACTCATCGTGCTCCTGGCGCGCTAACGACGCGCGACAGCAGCTCGGATGCCGCCTCACGCATCTGCGAGGAGGCGGCAGGGAAAGGGACGGGGACGGGGACGAACGGGTGGCAGTTCACGAGATTGCGGGGGCGGGAAGTTCATATTGCATGAGGGTTGCGCAATGAGAGCGAGAGAGAGAGAGAGACGCGGCCGCGTGAGGATGAAGTGATACCCAAAGTCTCTTGAGGGAGATGATGAGGAACAATCCAGAATGCGGGGTAGCGGCAGGAAAGGTTTTGAATCATGCGGCGAATGGTGTAACACTCCTCTGGTTGCCACTGCACACAGAAGTGCAGCATTTCAAGGGTGGCAAATTCCTGGGCCGACCTCGTGACGCGGATAGCCGCCTCTCGTGTAGCCTGACGCAAGAGGGCTGCTTGTCGTCAACAAGTCGCGAAAGCGTCGACATGAACGCAAACCTGACCACTGCAGCCTTCTCTCTAATCTGCTCGGGGCTTGCCGATCCAAGCAACATGGGCCACATCCGCCGAGCTTGTCCAGTCGGCTACAGCCCATCAAAATGGCTGGGCGCGGCACTCACCATTCGGCTGGCGCCACGGGCAATCCTGAGCGTTCACAAGCGGTTGTCAAAAAGACCCGCCCCGCCCAAACCAATCACCCTCTGGGAAGAGCGCCAGAGGAGGGGGGGAAGACGAAGAGGCGGCATGGGCCCGATCAGCCTGAAGCACACGAGGCGACGAACTGGTTGGTAAACCCTTTCGTTCGACATCCCCAATGAGATGTCACGGTCACCATTCGAAATGAAAGAGGTGCGCGCTAAGACGGATTGGCCCCTGGGCCGTCAGAAACAGTGAGGGGCCATCAAAAAGAGCTAGCCCGGGGAAAGTGCTCCGGGGTCCGAAGTCGACGGACAGTTTGGACGTGGGGTTAGGGCAGAGAGGACTGAACCACTCGCCCCTCCAACGTCCTCTTCCTCGGCCTTCACGGGGAAGGGCCATCCCTACTTTTTCCTCCACCCACTGTTGAGCCCTCCAACCTTTCGTACTTCGCCCACTCCCGATCCTAATTGCAGGCGCCTGTATCTACCATCCCAGCCGGCCGAATGCGACCAGTTAGGGTGGAAGGAGCGGCCCACACATCGTCCATCTCTCGTTCGAATCTGGGCGCTACCGGACCGTGTCATCCCCCCTAGCGGCTCCCCCTTGGGAGACAAAAGTGCCATGCGTGCCACGACGCGGTGGTTGAGGCTCTGAATGGGACACGTCCACTGTACAACTCAAGCATTTGCCTGAGAGTTCTCCATAATCTGAGCGCAAACGAGCCCGTGCCATGCCACCTTCGGGCCCTCATCTTGGGAGGGCGCAAGCGAGAAGCCTGATACATCGCGGTCAACATTTAGGCTGTAAGAACAGACGCGGCTACTTCCCCAAACGGGCGCTTCGCTTGAGAGGTCCCGAAGATCTGGGCGCAAAAAAAGCCCGTGTCATACCCCCTGGCGACTTCGCCGTTGGGAAGACCGAATCCAGCCCCTGCCACGTCGCAAGAGCGAAAACGGACACGTGTGCTTCCTCAAACGGGCGTTTCGCCTGAGAGGTCAACCAAATACGGGTGCGAGAGGGGCCACACCCCCTGGCGCCCCCTCCCCATGGAGGCCCCTGCCACAAAATGATTCTGGGGCCCTGATGAATGGAGCACGTCAGAGTGTGAGTTCCTATGGGTATGAGGCTGGATGTGAAGGGTCGACTGCATCTGATATGTGTATGGGTAAGTATTGTTGTGAGTGAGCATGGGTGGTAATGGGAACCAAACAGAACGCGTAAGAGCACGAATGAATATGATGCAGGTGTGCGTCTGGGTGCGAGGGCGACAGAATATGAGTGTCCCAAGGGTACGTGAATCAGACTGTGCGACAGTCTGTAGTGTACCTGACATGGGTCTGAATTGAGCGCGCCACTGTGATTGGTGACACAGATGAATCCCAGCGCGTCTGGGAAAGGAGGGAAGGGGGAGGAGAGACGGGGGAGGAGGGAGGAGCGGGTGAGGAAAGAGGGAGGGGGGAGGAGGGAGGAGAAAGGGGAGATCGGAGGAGACAGGCGGAGGAGGCGGAGGAGGAGGAATTGGAGGAGTTGGAGGAGTCGGAAGAGTTGGAGTTGGAGTTGGAGGATGAGGATGATGAGGAGGAGGAGGAGGAGGAGTGTGCATACATCTGGATGCGGGAGCGCCAGAGTCTGGCCAGTATGTGGTCCTACGCCTGGAAGGGAACATCGGGAGGGGAAGGTGCGAGGAGTGGCGCGATGTCTCCATCCTTGTACGCTTGCAAAGCACAAAAGGAACAACACAATGATCTGCCTCCCTCCGCCCTCCCTCCTCGCTCCTCGCTCCTCCCCCCTCAATTATCTGTTGTGTTCACCGCTTCCAATTCTGAAGATACTTATAAAACAAAACCTACGGCCCCGAATTCCGGGCGCTCCTGGGCGCTCGGGCGCGCTACCGAGGGTGTCCGCGCGTGAGTTTTCCAGAGGCCAAAAGCACGTTGTTCTGGACATGCATGTCCAACATGGTGCCAGATGGCCCTGGGGACCGTCCTGGAACCCTCTTTGGCGCCTCTTGAGCCCTCTTGCATGCCCTGGAGGCGGAGCCAAAAACTGGTTGAATCCAATGGTCGTTGCTTGATTTTCGCATTACTGCCTTTCCGGTTTTCAAAGCATCGAGGACGGCCCAAGAGGCGTTCCAGATCGCTCCAAAACGGCCCAAGAGCCCCCAAGAGGCCCCCATGACGGCCCCAAGAGGGAGAAGACTCACCTAAATATTGAGCCCTCCGCCTCAAGAATGCTCGCATATCCCCCCAAAAGCCTCCGAGGCGCCCGCAAAAGGCCCCAAGAGGCCCCCGAAGGCAGCGAGTGGCTCAAATCAGGCTCCCGAAAGCCCCCCAAACGCTCCAGGACACCCCCCACACCGTTTCCAACAGGCATCGAGAACCTCCCAGGCACAGCTGTGGAGGATATCCTTCGCGCTCTGGCGTCAGTAATAGTATCGTTCTGATCCCGTCTGAGAATCATGAACACTATAGGGCCGAATTCTCCAGAGAAGCCAACGGGTTCTCCTGAGGGCCACGTCGTGGCTCCATCCTTTGGGGCTGCAGCGCAATTCGAGGAGGAGGTTGAAAGCTGTGGAGAACGATGTCGAAGATCTGCAATAACGACGGCAAACGCCTGCAACGGCCCCAGACCTGGGACTCGGACGGACGAGCAGAGGAGGAGGAGGAGAAGGAGGAGGAGGAGGAAGAAGAGGAGGAGGAGGAAAAGGAGTGGGCAGGGAGAGCCGGAGGAAGCAAGCCAAAAGCCTAGGGCGGTGCTCAGGGCAACAGAGAGAAAAAGATTCCATACGTGTGCGCGCGGGCGCGAGCTGTCGACGTCGGAGCTGTCCGCCAGAGCGACAGCGGGGAATACGAGGGTCCGTGGGCCCCTCCGGGCCCCAAAACTCTAGCCGAAGTCGGCGTGTATCCCCCCGAGGCGCTGACGGCAGCGCCCCTCGGCGCTCGATCAACCGACGTCTCCGCCCTTGCCCTAAGATGCACATCGGGTTGTGCTCCTCGATGGTTTCCGCCGAGGAAGAAATGCACTCGTCCGAGAAAGGCCAAGACCTCGTCCCCAGATGGCTCGATCTTCAATGCGCACCGTGTGCTCGTGTTCGGCACCTGGTCTACGAAAAGACGTAGATCGGCACGCGGGTCTCAGGCGAAATGACGTACAGACCTCGCCCGGTGGCGCACGCAGACCGCCAGCGCGGCACATGGCGTGGAGAACGAGGGCGCTTACGCGCGACCTTGCACAAAAAACCTACGCGCCAATGTCGGCGCAGTCAGTCGGCCCGAGTTTGCCTCCGTCGCTCACCTGGAGGTGTCGGTCTCTCTCCTCCCCAGAGTTCGCTCCCCCCCCTCCCTGGCCTGCCCTGGAGCGCGCCCTGGTCAGGATTTTGGAGCGGACGCAGCCCTGGCGACAAGGACTCCCCCGCAGGGCCGAAACGACAGCACAGAACAGACACAGGGACTTACCCGACTGAACCATGGCTTCTGTGGGCCGATGGGGTGGACACGGTCGGGAACTCCTGCTCAGCGTGTCGCGGCGGCGGCCCTCGTGACCCGGTATACTCTGTCAGCGGATAGCGTGTCGCCCCGCTCCTCGGGGCGGGAGGCTGGGCAAGGCTCGGGATTCCGACGCTTGGGAATTGGATCCCATGACTCTACGGGGCAAGGGTTGTCCTAGGGTGGCGAAAGGGGAGGAGAGAGGAGGCAAGGCAAGGGGAGAGGAGGACAAAGGGGGACGGAGGTGGGATGGGGGATATCGGAGGACAAACGAGGGAGGAGGGGGAAGGGGAGGGAGGAGGAATAAGGAGGAGGAGGAGGAGGAGGAGGAGGAGGAGGAGGAGGAGAAGGGGGAGGCGGTGGGAGAAGGCAGGAGGGGGGAGAAGGCGGGAGAAGGCATGGGGGAGGATGATGAGTAGGAAGAGGAATTAGAAGAGGAGAGGGAACGATGATAACGAAGTCAAAAAAAGTGTCAAGGTCGGAAGATCGAGCGCCACAGCGGGCCCAACCACCTCCCCTCACCCCTCTCATAACATGTGGTCGATCGAGCGCCACAGCGGGCCTGGCCATCACACAGGCTCCTCCCATAACATAAGGTTGCTCGAACGCCACATCGGGCCCTGCCAACTGCCGCATCTCCCCCCGAAACATGTGGCACGCCCCGATTCGAAGCGAACGCAACAGACATCCGTTTACTTGAACGGCACGGCTCCTCCGACGTCTCGGGCTCAGGAGGAAAATCGTTCGGCGGGCGCATAGGCATTCACTACGAACAAGCACGCCTCCCAGAGGGAAGACACGAGGGGCCCGCAGCGAGGCGGCTCCCCGCGGGGTTCAGGGAGAGAGCGCACGACCACGACCCCGAACGCCCAGGAGCACAGCCCTCGACGCTACGGTGTGACTTACAGTTGGGCCCAGGCCAGGCAAGCACCTTTCAAGAACATGAGACCTCCCGTCGGCCAAAACAAACAGAACATCTACGGGTTCCCCCAACAGGGTGCAACATATCATCCAGCATATACGAAAAACACTCGAGTGCCGTCCCCAAACCGACCTCGATCTGATGCATCGGTCCAGCCCTAATGGCATGGCCCAGCAGCAGGCAGCAACCACCCAGGCGAAGGGCGAGGGAGCAGGGTCCCTCACCCGCGGCAGCCCCGGCCAACAACTCGAGTAGGGGATCGACTACGGAATTGACCTGCACGAAGACTGAAATGGTCGTAGGACCTGCAACACGTGCGCCGAATGTTTGCAGCTCTACGAACACATTCGACGTACTTTGTCATAGGCCCGACGTGCTAATTAATCCTGGGGTATATGAAGGGGCCCCAGGACACACAAATAAACACACAGAAATAAAAAGATTCCCCATATTTTCCCATATTTTCTGGGTTTCTGTCTTCCCCTCCACTTCCCATATTTTCCCATATTTTCCTGGGAGTCGACGATTAATTGTGTCTGTGTGTTTCTTTCCCTCCTGAAATTAATCCCGGGGTATATATCAATTCGGCAGCCGATACCCTCCTCGAACAACCGACCTCTGCGGAGGCAGGCGCAGGGGAAGAAGGGGCCCTTGGGGAGGGGGGGGGGGGAGGCCGACGGCCTGGAAGAGGGGCGGAAGAGGGCGAGACGAGCAGACAAAAAGGACGAGACGACCACGAGAAAAGGCAGGAGCGACCCAAACCACGAGTGATCACGAAAGCCGCCTCCAAATTGGGCGTGGCTTCATGGGGGGGTCACAAATGGGGGGGTCAGAAACGGTCCCCTTTCGTGCCCCTTTCGGGCCCCTCCGGAGCCCCGGGGGGCTCGTTTAGGCACCGTTTGGGTACCTTTTCGGACCACCCTCGCCACCCCCCCATTTATGACCCCCCCACATTACGCAACGCCCAATCCAAAAGCATGAGATGCCCCGCCGGCCAGAGCGAAGAGCATTCGAGGGGTTGCCCTCCCCCCCGGGAGGCACGAGAGCATCCAGCAGGCACGAAGAACCTCCGGAGGCCCTCCCCGAAAAACGACCTCGCTCTCTTTGCACCTCGGCCCGACGGCACGCCGCGGGCGGGGCGGCCACTGTGAAGGGGCCCAAAGACACACAAATAAATACACACAAATAAAAAGATCCCCTATATTTTCCCATGTTTTCTGGGTTTTTGTCTTCCCCACCACTTCCCATAGTTTCCCATATTTTCCTGGGAGTCGCCGATGAATTGTGTCTGTGTGTTTCTTTTCCTCCCGACACTGGTGCGGCGTGCGCGCCGGCGATGCGTGTGACACGACATGTGGCGTGGCACGGATCTCGCCTTCGGAGGGCACGCGGGGCGAGGGGGAACGATGGGCGAACGAGCGAACGATGGGCAGTGAAGCGAGCCTCTCGTTCACGGCGGATTCGCCCGTTCTCTGGCCCTTCAGGCTCAAGGAATCCAGTAGGGCGCTGGCCGGCATGCTCCGTGGGGCCGGTTTCGAAGACCATGAGGTCTGCCACAAGTTCGGGAGTCTGGTCGGGCACCTGGGCATACAGTCGCAGCATGGACGATCCTGACATCTTTTCCAAGCGGTACCCATTGATCTCCCTCCTGGCGCGCCTCGAGTCGGACGAACAGGGGATGGGGAAGGAGGAAGGCGGGATGCGAGAGCGAGAAGGAGCGAGTGATATCGTGGAGTAAGAGAGCTAAGAGAACAGACTGAGGAGGTACTCGGGGCCCTAAAACTGTGTTGTAACAGAACGCGTAGTGACTCGTTGGATGCGTAAGCTGTCCTCCCTGGGCGCGTTTTACCTGATGCGCTCACGCGTCTGCCCCTCAGGGGCCGCTCTGGCGCCAGAGTCGGCACGCAGACTCCCTGCCTTCGGGGGTCCCAAACCCGTGTAGTGATGGACTGCACGGTGACCCCGAAATTCCAAGAGACCTCACCGCGCGGTCCGTCACCACACGGTCTTTGGACCTCGGAAGCCCCTGTCGCCCGAGACGTCCTCGGAGAACGACCCGAATCCCAAAACCGTGCGGTGACCCTGAATCCTCACGGACTTACCACGCGGTATGATCACCACACCGTTTGGGGGCCACCGAAAATGGAAAACCATCTAGAATCTTGGGACGGTCCCAGGAGAAAGGTCCCGGGCACCAGGGCCAGTGGCACAGAACACATCCACACGTCGGCATCTAAGGCCTGATGCCTTTCCGATCATCTTGGAACTTCTGAGTCGCACACGCTCAGACCGCGCTTCGCTCAGCTTCGACATGAAAGGGGGCGGCACTGAAGGGGCGGACGGGGGCGACGTGGAAGGGGGGCGTCAATAATTGGGCCAAGGGTTACAGGAGGCGATCCTGGGACGGTCCTGGGAAAGAGGTCGAGGGCTCCAGGAGCAGCAACGTTAGGTCAGCATGTCCTCCTACACGGGTGGACTTCTGGGAAAGCTGGCCCGAACATGCACAACCATCGTCGAGAGAGCAGGGTCAATTGTCCCCAGACTTTTTTACTATTCTGGAATATTCTTCCTGTAGGAGGACATGCCCAACTTAAGGCTATAGCGGCACGAACGAACATCGAGGCGTCGGCAAACCCTTGGCCACGGGGCTGTGGCCCAGGGTCCTGGTCCGCGATGCCGCGGACACGGATATGCCGTCGCCCATGAGCATACCGCTGTCGCAACTTGTCGCAGCTCCACAAAGCGACCAGGATAGAGGCGTCTTAGATGAGGTCGGAGTAGATGGGGTCGGGGTCGGAGGATCGCACTGCATCGCCAACGCATCGCCAACGCATCGCCGATGCATCGGGGATGCATCAGCGATGTCGGCGACGCATCGGCGCTTTCGGCGTGTGGACACACGGTCTCCGCATCAAGCCGCATCGTCGATGCATCGAGGATGCGGCGAGATCGCGACCCCCCGACCCCATCTACCCGGACCCCATCTGGGAGGCCTAGAGAGAGGGACCACCCTCAACTCCACGAAGCGACCAGGACTTGACGGGATGCATTGCTTGGGTTATGTTGCTCCCATCGCACTTAAGGACCACATCCCAGACAGAACACCCAGGAAAGTACCGAAGCAATGTCGAACGACTATCGCCTCCCAAGGCCCGGCACGTGACACACCTCCAATTTCGGCACCTTCCTGGCGCACATGCTCGAAATTCTTCCGGGTGGTCGAGGCGAACGTGGGCTGGAACCTCCCGATGCTCGAGCCCGCGCCGCGAGAGGCAAGGGGCGAGGCGCGCCCGGCTGCCGCTCCTGGGGGGCCGCCGCCCCCCCCCCCCCCCTCCTCCGAGGGCCCGCGCGGGGGGGGCACGCGCAGGGCAGCGCTGGCCGTGCAGGGAACCCCACGGGGGTCGGGTCGGGCGAAAGGGGGGATATAGCAAAGGGGGGGTGCGAGAATCAGCTCACGTAGCTGATTTTCCCGGCGCCCCCCGGCGCTGGAGGCGCCCATGTGTCGAGGAATGGGCCCCTCGGTGAGGCCGAAACCAGCGACATGCAGCAGATTCGTGACCCCCCCCCTCTCCCACCCCCCCCCCTTTCGCGCGACCCGCGGGGGGGGCCGATTGAGCCCCCAGGGGGTTGGAGGAGGAGGAGGAGGAGGAGGAGGAGGAGGAGGAGGAGGAGGAGGAGGAGGATAGGGAGGAGGATAGGGAGGAGGATAGGGAGGAGGAAGGGAGGGGAGGAGGAGGAGGAGGAGGAGGAGGAGGAAGGAGGAGGAGGAGGATAGGGAGGAGGATAGGGAGGAGGAGGAGGAGGGAGAGGAGGGGCGGGCGGCGCGCCTCGTAGGCCAGGCTCCCGGGCTTCTTCGGGTTCTCCTGCCCGGGGGCGGGGGGGGCGGGGGCGGCGCGGGCGGGGGGCGCGGCAGGCCAGGGGGGGCGGGGGGGGGGGGGACGGGGCCAGCGACGCGCGCGGCCCCTCCGGAGCGGCAGGCGGGCCCGTGGGCTCGAGGCGAGGGCTCGGGGCAGGAGCGGGCTCCTGGCGGCGTCCCCCCCCCCATGGAGGGCAGGCGCAGGCTGTGCACAGTCGTGGGCCGACGCGCGCCGCGCGGCCCACGGGCTCGGATGTGCTCGCGCCTGCCGTCGCCAGCTCGGGCGCGGACGCCGACATTCTGGGGTCCTGGGGCGCCGCCACGTCGCGGGGACCGCTTGCGTCTGACTTCGAGGGGAGGGGTGTACCGCTCATGCTCGTTTCCTCCGTGGGCCCTTTTGGTGGCTCGGGGGGTGCGCGGGCGCAGGCGCGGGAGTGCGGCAAACGGCAGAGGAGAGGGCTCGAAGCCGAGCCCCGCATCCCTGCCCATGGGAGCACAATCGGACCAGGACAGGGACAACATGGGACCAGGACAAATTTTCACGCAGCCTCGTCTCTATATCGAGGGGATGGAGCGGCCGACGCTGTGCCCGCAAATCTGATTTCGAAAGTGGCCTAAACTGGCGCCCGAAATGTTCTCACCGAGTCCGAGTATGACCGACATGTTGGGTTCGATGCCAATGCGAATCTCAACTTCGGTCACACTACGTTTTCTGTTTCAATTTCTGGCAAATTGTCCGTCATATCGTTACGGGGGTCACACATAAGTTTGCCTGATAGGGCAGGGAGCCCTGACCACCCGAACGTCTCTGAGATCCGGCGATTCTGGAGGAGGTGTGGGGCGCCGCTGCCTTCTCAGAGCGTTACAGAACGCTCTGGCAACGCTCCGAGACGCTCTCAAGAGATGCTCCCTGACCTAGAGCCTCTCCTGAGAATTGTCCCCAGGGGGAGGTCGGCACGCAGTAGGCGCGTGCGATGGGGAAAGTTGTCTGACGCGATCTGGTGAGGAACACGATCCCATTTCTTGATTATGCGTGATAAGGCCTGTTGTCGGCCGCGCCCCGCCCCCTCTGGTCACGTCACGACTCGCGGCGGCGCCGTCTGGAAGTTAGCCATTCCGAAGCAATCCCAGACGGTGATGGCGAGAATCGTCACGATTCCGCCCCTTCCCCCTCTGTCCCTTCTTCGCCATCGTTCGGACGTCCACTCCCCGTGCATTGGTCGGTTTCGTGCGTGTGATTTGTTGCCCGCAAGATGGCACAGCATGCTCCTCGATGGTCCTCGCCGAAAAAGATTCGTGCATCCAAGCGATGCCAAACCCCCGGTCACGCCTGTCAGCGCCAGGGAACGAGGGTAGACAACTTGTCTGTCTCCAGGCGCACAGCGGCGTGGACAAGGAAGCCGAGCGAGCGCATACGGACGAGGCCGCGGAGAGGGCGAGGATGACGCGAACGCATTTGTGGAGGTGGCCGAGGACTTGCCATTGCTGGGACGCCCAGTCCTCGTGCCTTTTACGGTGTCGTGCGTATGCCTTATCGATGACCAAAGAGGATGCTCGATGGTCTTCGCCGAGGAAATAAAAAAAACGCACACGTCCGAGCGATGCCACGAGGAAGTGGCGGAGCCCGAGGGCTCCGCTGCCCCCGGAAGGCGGCGATGCCATGCCTTCCCGTGGCGTGTGCTTCACCCAGGCCGCGGCACGTGCAGTAGATGTCTTCTCCTGTGGGCAGCACGTTCTCCGCGGTCCTTGCGGGTCCGGAGCTCCGCAGGGTGGCCCAGGGCTCCCGATGGCCCCCCTGGAGGGCCAGCAGGGAATGATAGAATTGGACATCGGACAGAAGGACACCTCTCAAAAACATGAGACCCTCCGTCGGCCGAAACAGACAGAACCTCCAAGGGTACCCTCCCCAGGATGCACAAGAACATCCAACAAGCACGAAGAATAGTGGGATGCCCTCCGCGGACCGACCTCGATCTGATGCCTCGGTCCGAGTGTAAGAAACCGCTCTGGGGCACCCACCACGTCGGTCCTCTCAGCTGGAGCGGCTGCTCTAAGGCCTAGCGTCGCTCACGGGGGAGGGATAGCCCTAAGCTGACCACGGCGTGCCCCAGCAACGAATACTGTACCCCCGGGCCTACTGGACCTAAGGACCAGCGCGAAAACCAGATACTGTGCTCAACGCCGCCCGCCAGCGTCGTCACCAGGGTGCCCTCGGGATGCCGCCCTGCGCCGCCCTCCCACGTGTGTGGTGCCTTGCCACAGGCGCGCCGCTTGAGGGCCAATCGGACCTTCTCCGGGGCGGGAGGGGGGAGAGGAGGGAAAGGTGCAGAGGGAGGGGCTTCAGCGTGAGGAAAAGGGTGAGGGGAGCTCTGAGCCGCTTGGGGTGATGGGAGGATCCAGGATAATTACGAGGTCCGGAGAGGGTCCTCTACTGGAAGGCAGGAGAGGGGGCGGATGGCCAGAGCAAACCCAGGAGGCATCGGCAATGCTGCAGCGCACCCTCCCGCCCCCAAGTCCTCTCACCAGAGCCCCCATACAAGCATTCCTGCACGAATTACTGGAAGCCCCCCCCAAGCGAGAGCTCCATTCCGAGGAGGCGGAGGAAAAAGGGAAACAGGAATGACGAGAAGAAACAATGCGGAGGAAAACAGAGCAGCAAGAGCAGGAGGGAGGAGGATAAGGCTGGAGGAAGATGGAGCAGCGGGAGGATGAGCGCGGCTAGACGCAAAACGCCCGAGCGGCCCGCCTCGCCTGCCCCCCCCCCCCGCCCCGTGACTCCCCGAGACAGGCGCACTTTCATGGCACCGTCGTGTCCGCACGCGACGCTCTTAAGAAGGCCACGCCTGGCATAAAGAGAAACTGCACTTTCGGAGGTCCATGCGGATTTTGGGGCCGGCGCTGACCCCCACTCTCCACCGCTGGCGGCGGGCGCTGGGCCCGCACGACATATGGGAGCTGTGGCCCCCAGGGCGGCGCAGCCGCACGGCGCTTCCAGTGCGGCCATTTTACGCCCAGGGGTTTGGGGCCCTGGCTGCCGTACTGCGGGTGGGGGGGCTTCTGGGGCCGGCTTGAGGCGCTCGCGAAGGTCGGGGTGCTCAAAGATTCCTCGTTTATGGCTTTGAAAAGGACGGGCCAGGTCCGTCGCCTCGGGCCACCCTCCATTCTGGCCCCTCTGCGCTCATGGAGTTGTCGTGCGCTCTTCCATCGTTCTCAAACATGCTCCTCCTCCTCCTCCTCTTTCCTTCTTCCGGAACTGCAGCGGTTGGTCCCTTGAGCGGGGCCGCCGATACCGAGCGCCGCGCGCGCCGCCGCGGCCGGGCCGCGGGGCGCTCGCGGCGCGGGCGGGCCCCCCACAAACGGGCAGCATGGGAATAGCAAACCAGCTCCCCCGCCCTTTGTTGCCGGCCGGAAACACCCGACCGCCGACAGAACGGGCAGGGGCCAGGCAACACCAAACCCCACCCACCGACCCAGGGGCCCGCCACGACACGACAGACGCGACCGCGACGGCGACGACACGACGGGGGGGAGACGGACCCCCTGGCACACGACTCCCACGGGGGACACCTGGCTGGGAAGCCAGGCTCTCGATGGAGACTGCGTGGCCGGGGGCCCCCTGGGAAGGGGACCCCGCTTTGGGGGCCATCCCAGGTGCGGGGGCTTGTGCCCCGAAGGCCCAGCGGTCCCCGCCTCCGCTAGGGGGCGCTTTGGCCCGATACCCCACTTATGGGTGTGCCCCTCCGGGGCCATGTTCCTCTTCCTCCTCCTCCTCCTCCTCCTCCTCCTCCTCCTCCTCCTCCTCCTCTCCCTCCTCCTCCTCCTCCTCTCCCTCCTCCTCCCCATCCTGGCGTCGCGCGAGCGCACTGCGAAGCGGCGGCTACCGTGGAGAAATTGTTGCATGCTGCATGAGCGCCCGAGGCTGGCCAGCTTGATCTCGCCTCGTGGCGGCACGCGGCTGTCAGGCCAGTGCACTCTGGAGCTGGGCGCGCTGTCGGGCCATTGTCCGCGGCACTGCGCAGCTTGCTCGAGCTGGGCTTGGGCACCGGCACGGAGAGCTGGGTCGGCGTGCCGCTGGTGCCGCACGGCTGGGGTCCAGTGAAGCGGCCGGTGCGGGCCACCGAGCGCATTGTCTTCGCGGCGTGGCACTGGGCGGATTGCCGCAGGGCCGCGTCGCGTCGGCCGTGCTTTGCCGACTTGGCAAACAGCGTGGACAGGTGGGCAACGCGCCGCCTGCTCGTCACCGACGCCCTCTGGCCCTCTGACCGCCAGCGCGCTGCGCAGCGTCATGTGCAGCGGCATCGTCGCCGAGGCAGTTCCACCGAAATGGGATGGCCAAACTGACGCCTGCCCGCGCGGCAAGCTGGCCACCGAAGACCTCGAGCATCGGCTCTGGCCGTGCCCGGCACGGGAAGGAGCGCGCCGCGCCGCGCTGGCCGCGGCGCAACGAACGGAGACGTTTCCCAAGGACGACCAGGGTCCTTGCGACGCCGCCACTGCTCGCGGCCCGTGCGGAAGCAGCGGACATCGAGGGCCCGCAGCACCCGCCCCAGGCAGCGCTTCTTGGGAAGGGCCAAGCGTACCCCCAGGACGACCCCCTGAGGAGTCGCAGCGGCCACGGGTCCAGCCACGCTTGGCGCCAAAACGCAGCCATTGGGCGACCCGAGGTGGGCCCTGAGGCCCCCTCTCCAGGGTACGTGGGGTACATTTGGCCTCCCCTGAATTTCTGCCCGAGGCGCTCCGCCGCACAGTGTGGAGCGACGGCGCCCACCTCCGCCCGACTAGCCCGCTGCTGCGCGGACGGCGCGGGGGCCTGCCATGCGATGAGCTCGAGGCAACGAACCTCGCTGGTCCTGTTGACGGCCTGCCCACTGCCCACCGCGCTGAGGTGACAACTGCCGTGGCGGCGGCGCGAGTCGCCGGGGGCCCCATCGACCTGACCTCGGACAGCCAGTATGTCGTGCGCAGGTCGCAGCTGGCACCGCCGTGCGGGATTGGGAGCACCCCGACGTTTCCGAGTAGCTGGTGGACGTCGTGCGCACCGTGCGGCTGCGGGCCCGGTGGGTCCCAGCGCAAAAGCCGCCTGCGGAAACGCGGCGCCGTGGGATGAGTGAGCGCGACCGCCTCGGCAACGCTGCAACCGACGGCAACGTCGGCGCCGCCGCTGCGCAACGTGCCGTGCCGAGCGACGCGGTGCGCGCCCGCTGCAGGGAACTGGAGCTGCTGGAGTCGGCGCAACGGGTGCAGGCAGCTGCCCAGCAAGCGGCACTGGCTGCGGTGCCTGCGCCCTGGCGCCGCCAGCTGCGCGTCTGGCGCGGGACCCAGCGAAGGGTATGCGCCCGCGCGGCGTCCGCGCCATGTCCCGCACCCGCCGGCCGCGCCCGCGCGGCCCTGCCTGCAGCTCGGCCACGCCGGAACGCTAGCGCCGAGCCCGTCATGACGGGCTCGGTGCTGGCGCTGAGAATGACGCCGGTACTGCAGTACCGGCGTCATGCTCGGCGAGTCCTTCGCACGCCGCGCTTAATTGTCCCATTCCGTGATGGAGTGGGGCCACCCTTCGCGATGATCGCGCAGTGGCCCGGGCAGGTTTGCTGCCTGCGCTGCGGTGGCAGCGCGGAGACGCAGCGGCGATGATGGCCAATGCTTGTCCTGGTTGGCGGGACCGCCTGCCAGCGCACGGGGAGGCGTTGCTGCTCATGGGGGACCTGCGTTGCGCCGGCAGCCGCCTGGCGGATTTCGCAGGGCTGGCTGCGCACCGCATCGCGCAGCTCCCCGAGGTCCTGGACAGGGGGTTCCGCGCCGGGCGCCTGCGACCGCGCACGCCGCCTGTCATCGGCCGTCAAAAAAGCGAGCGCGCTGGGGACGCGTGCTGGAGGATCCCTGGAGCCCACCCCCCTCGGGCAGTTCTCGGCAGTCCACGCCGATGAACCTCGCCCAATCAAGGAGCAACCGCGGGGAAGTCTCCAAAGGTTCCGTCATCGCCCGAGGCGCCGCGCGCGCCGCGTCCCCACAGGGCTACCCCTGAGCTGAGCACCTCGGTCGCATCTCCAAACGCCTTTGGCTGCAAGGCTGTAGCAACCCATAGCACCGAGTATGCATCGGTGCCATAGCATACGTAGCTCAAGTCGCGAAGTGCCTCCCCGTAAGCGAGAACACCCGAGCAAACAACTGTCACGCGTGGCTCTTCTCTTCACGTCTCGGCCGCAGCACACTGGTAATTTTGAGTAGACAGTGAGTGGTACCTGCTCCTCCTCACCCCATGCCCCTTTTCCCCATCCCACTCCTCCTCCTTCTCTTCCTCCTCCCCCTCCTCCACCTCCTCATCCTCCTCCCCCCTCCTCCTCCTCCTCCTCCTCCTCCTCCTCCTCCTCCTCCTCCTCCTCCTCCTCCTCCTCCTCCTCCTCCTCCTCCCCCTCCTCCCCCTCCTCCTCCATTCCTTTCCCTTCTAAATAACTTCTCCCTCTCGCACCCCGAAGCCAGTTTTTAAGGCGGGCCGGACGTCTCGCCTGAGACTTCCTCACCACTTATGACTCTGTAGCTTGAAGCATTGCAACTGTTTCATAGATGGACGGAGGGTCGTTTGCAAAATGTCGCTCTCGCCATAGCGCCGCGCGCATTCGCTTTCAAATATTTACAAAAGCTTCACGGATTGAGGGCGAGTCGTTTTCAAAATGTGGCTCTCGCCTTCGCGCCGCGCACACTCGTTTTAACAACTTGCAATAACTTCACGGATTGAGGGCGGTTCCCTTTACAAAAAATGGCTTTCGCCTTAGCGCCGCGCGCATTCGTTTCAACAAATTGCAAGAGTTGCACGGATTGAAGGCGAGTCGTGTTCAACATGTGGTTCTCGCCTTCGTGCCGCGCACATTCGTTTTAAACATTTGCAAAAGCTTCACGGATTGAGGGCAGTTCCTTTACAAAGTGAGAGTTGCAGATTTGCAAGGGTTTCACGGATTCCCCTGATCAGCGTACCAGAGATGGCGTTTTGGAAGGATTCAAGTTGTGCTGATTCGCGGAGTTCGAGTCCCATGAATGGCGTCCTGGCACGATTCAGGATCGTCAAGACGCAGCAATCAGGTTGATCCGTGGCGTTGGAATCCCAAGAACAATAGCTTGGCATGCTTCAGGGTCTTCAAACAGTTGTCTTCCAACGAGGCAGCCCTCAGTAGAAATGAACCGCTGTAGGGGCTCATGAAGAGGGAGCTTGGAGAGAGGGTTGATTCCAACATCGTTGATGCCTCTTGGGTTTACACTGGTCCTCCTCCTCCTCTTGTTCGTCTTCTTCGTCTTCTTCTTATTACTAGTATTCGTCGTATTTGTTTGATTGTTATTGGTTTTCGTCTTCTTCTCATTCTTATTCTTATTATTATTCTTATTATTCTTATTCTTATTATTATTGATATCTCCCCACCCCCGCAGCCCACCTCCACGCTCCCCGCCCTCCCCGAGGAGCGCCGCCCCGTCATTCTCGCGCGCTCCGCCGCGCTCCGCCGCGCTCCGCCCGGGCGCGCGCGCTCGCCCGACTCCCAGGCGCGAGCCCCCTGCCCGACCGAGGGGCGGCCGAGGCCTTTCGCCGCGGCCGCGGCGGGCGCCCGCCGGCGGCCTCATGCAGCGGCGCGGCCGCGGGGCGGCAGCCCTGTGCCCCCGGCGGCCGTCGGGCCGCCGCGAGCGCATCTGCGGCTGCGGCGGGTGGGCTCCGGCAGCTGCGCCCCGAGGAGCGGCGCCGCTCAGGGTGCTGCGACCACGGCGGGCTCCCCCGAGGCGCGGCGGGCCGGGTCCGGCCGCCGCCACGGCCGCGGCCGGCTGCGGCTGGTGGGCTCCGGCAGCTGCACCCCGAGGAGCGGCGCCGCTCAGGGCGCCGCGGCCGCGGCGGGCTCCCCCGAGGCGCGGCGGGAGAGGCGAAGGGGCACTGGGGCGCTCGGCAGCGGCGCGGCGGGGACAGCGCCGCCGAAGAGCGGGGAGACCGCGCGCCTGCCGCGGGGGCCGCGGGCGCCGCCCGGCCTCCTGGATGGGGGGGTCTCGGAGTCGCTGCCGCCCTGGACGCCGGGCGGCTCCGTTGCGGCCGTGCCGAGGGTGCCATGGCTGTCGCCGCTCAGCGTCCTGGAGATGCCGCCCGTCGTGGCCCCTCGCCTGTGGCCCAGCGCCGTGGCCTGGCTGTCGCCGCTCGGCGTCCTGCTGGAGATGCCGCCCGTCGTGGCCACTCGCAGGTGGCGCGACGCCACGGCGTGGAGGCGCGGCGCCACCGCCGGCGCCGTCAGCTGGCCGTCCGAGCACTGGCGCATCATCGGCGCGGGCCTCGAGCTCGGCAGCCTGGCGGAGGCGCGGGCCGCGCCCTCTGCCGGCGCCGGGGCGTCCGCCCTCGGCCCCGCCGGCAGCGGCGACGCCCCAGCGAGCTGGGACAGAGTGGAGTCCTGGGACATGTTGGAGTCCTTAAGGGCGACGAAAACTCGCCGATGCCGCTGCTCCCCGGACCTTCCCCAGGGGCGCGCTCTGACCAGAATGCCAGAGCGAATCCAGCCGTGGTGACGAGGACCCTCCAGGACAAGCGGCGGCATCAGCATCTTTGCCTGAGAGCCGACGTTGCGAAAGAAATTCAACATCGCACGAAGAACAAATGTCGCATTGACCCGTGAGAGTCCCGAGGCCCGAAACCCTGCGAGAACGCCAGGTGTAAAAAGTGCAACGCCTGGATCTTAAGGTCACCTCGGACCCATTCCCTGGGACCGGTGTTGTCCTCCCGAATCGTTTTCTTGCAAAGAAAAACAACGCCTGGACCTCAAGGTCTCTTCGGACCCATTCCCTGGGACCAGCGTCTTCATCCCGAGCCGCTTGCTGACGGTGCAGGGCCCGGCGAGGGCCCCAAGAGGCCGAGAATATCCCCAAACCTTTCGTCAATATTTTTTCACGGCGCATCACACGTCGTTCAATGACGGCCCCGAGGCTCGGTACGGGCCCCTTGAGACCGAAAACAGCGAATCACCTCCCGACGTGATTTTTTCATGACTTGACGGGTGCGGCCCCCTGGCGCCCCCCAATCCGCGAGACCGGCCGCGTGATGCGAACGTTTGCACAATGCGTAGTCCCGAAACCATCGTGGATTCACGTGCGTGCACGTCGGCGGCAAAGGAGGGGGGGGGAATGAGAACGAGACGGCCTGCTCAGAAGGCGGCCAGCCTCCTGAGGAGTTTTCCGTGTCTTCGGGGACGGCTTATAGAACACTTCTCAGAAGGCCAGGGAGACTTCCAGGCCCTCTGAGCAGGCCAGCCCCTTCGCACTCCACCCACGGACTGGCAGCCGAGTACGTTCCTCTTTCGCTCCTGACGGCCCCCCTCATGCGCGTGGCCGAGCCGTCCTTGCGCACCGACGGATCGTCGTACCGCCCCCCGGCACCCCCGCGGCCGCTGGCGCCCCGCCCGGGCGGGCGGGCCGCGCCGCAGACGGCCTGCGCGCAGCGCGCCAGGAGCTCGCGGCGCGGCGGGGGCGCGCCCGAGGCCGCGCGCTCCTCCTTTCGAGGGGCCACGGTGAGAGGGGGGGGGGGACGTGAGGACGTTGTGCCCCTGGGCACTTGGGGCAGAAGGGGGGAGGGGCGTGAGGACGCTGTGCCCTTGGGGCGCGAGGACGGCATCCCCTTGAGCCGCCCGTGGGATCTGCAACCCACTAGCCCGTGAGCCCCCTCATCCTCTGGGCAACCCCTGCGCCCATTCCAGGAGGGGGGGGGGGCGTTATGGGCCCTGAGGGACATCGAAGGTTCGAGGCTCCCGACGAGGTCGCCGGTTCTCGTGGGCTCCCTGGCCCTGCGCCTCGCCGGGCCGAGAGCTCTCCGGGGTTGCCCAGATCGTCCCGAACGGCCGCCGGAGGCCCGAGTTGTGACCTGAACACCGGCAGAGGACCAGCTTGAGGGAGGGAAGCATCGACCTGGAAGCGGCACCACGTCGCTCAGAAGTCGGCGACGGGCCCCCTGGTGGAGGAGCCGCATGCTCCTGGGCGGGGCGGGCTGTCGGCTGTCGGGCCCCTATATCGGCGAACAAGGGGCGATTGGGGGCGATGCATATCCCCTCGCGTCGCTGCAGCATCGCAACATATCACCACGCATGCCCTTTCTGACACATGTTTCGAGCCCGCTCCATCGGGCGGGGTCCGTGGGCCCGGCAACGGGCGACGACGCCCGGTGAGACAAGCTGACAGCCGCGCCAAGCTCTCGGGGCTCCCCCTTTGCCATGTGACCTTCGTCTGTCTGGTCGCGCCAGCCTTCCGCACCGCATCCCTGTCGAATCCGCGTCGCACGCGTCGAGCCCGTGCCCAGCCCCTGCCGAGCCCGCGTCGAAGCCGCGCGGAACCTGCAAGTCGGAGCAGCCGAGCAGGCAGCCACGCCCAGGGCAGGAGCGCCCCCCCAAAAAATGCAGAGCAGCCCACCCGCAGGTCGGGCATGTCCTCCTAGAGGCGGATTTCAGAAGAAAAAATAACAATTGCCGCATCGAATCCAAAGAGAATCAGAAAGGAGCGCGAATCATCGTCACCAGACTCTGTTCGCACGATTCTTGCATAGTCCTCCTGTGGAGGGGCATGCCCGACTTGAGCCCCCCCCCCTTGCCGACGCTCGGACGTCCACTCCGTGTGCGACGTTACGTCTGGTTTCGTGCGTGCCTTTTCTCGGTGGTCCTCAGAGTGCTCCTCCAGGGCCCCCGCCGTGACGAGACGCACACGCCCGAGCGACCGATGCCCGGGCCCCCCGTCGCTGCCCCCGCTCCTCCCAACGGCCGCCGCCGCTCGGGCACGAGGGCTGCCCTCCGGGCAGGCCCTCGCCCTCGTCCGCCTCGGACGCGTGCGGGCTGGCGCCCCTGCTCCTGGAGGCCTCCTGCGTGGGGCCGGAGCGCAGCGGGGGCTGGAGGATCGCGCCGCACCGCCGGTGCACCGGCGACGCGTCGGCGACGCCGGCGCGAAGCGCATCGGGCTCCGCATCGAGCCGCATCGGCGCGGCGCCCCGGCGACGCGGCGCGATCCGCCGACCCCCTCCACTCCGACCCCACCCGGGAGGCACAGACGGACGGCACCCGGGCCGTGCGGGGAGCCCGGGCCAGCTTCCAGGCGCGGGCTGCGTCGCGAGCTGGCTTCGAGATCGGGCTGCAGCACGTGCAGCCAGGCTGCAGCACGTGCCGCCACGTGCTGCCGGGCTGCAGCACGTCGTGAAGCCATGCTGCAGCACTTGTCAGCCGTGTGCCAGCCCTGTGGTGGACCGGCTTCGAGGCCAGGCTGCCGCACGTGCCAGCATGTGCGGAGTCCAGGTCCGATGCTCCGACCAAACCGGGAGCGGGCCCTGTAGGACAGTTAGAGCACAATTCGGAATGAAAACCTGGCCCACATAGGCCCAGGGATCCGTGGTTTGGACCTCCCGTGCCCAAATATCCTGAAAATTGGAGCGACAGATGTCTGGCAAGCGTGCGTCGAACTGTTCTGGCACTGGTACTTAGTGGTACTTGTTTGGAACAATGTATTAGTTTGTGCTTACCGCGTTCGTTGTTCGATGTGTGTATCGCTTCCGGCGCCATTTTTGGGAACGTTTCCAGCTCCGCTTTTGTGCGTTGTATGGTTGGCATTTCCCCTGATACAGGGGCCAGGTCCAGATGACTCTTTTCTCCCAGGGCCCGAACCGTTTTCGAACTTATTTCAAACGCCCCTCGGATCCCCAAACTGCAAAAGACGTTTCGGTGAACCACGTTTTTTCCCAACCACCCTGTGGTGTTGGGTCCTAGCTTTGAAGAGACGGCGCCCCGCGATCCTCCTCCCGCTGCCCCTCCTCCCCATCCTTCCATCCCTGCCTCTGCCCTCCGCACCACCCAACCGTCTCGGCGCACTCCTCACACGCTTTGCTGTACCACAGGGAGCTCCACCGAGGGCCCCAGTGGCTGCGCTCGCATGGCACCGAAGCGCACATGTCGGCGCACCCCACACACGTATCGTGGCCTGACAGGGAACTCCAGAGAGGGCCCCAGTGGCTGCGCTCGCATGGCAACACCGCGCCCATTTCAACACACATCTCACACGCCTCGTGGCCCCAGAGGGAGCTCCACCGAAGGCCCCGATGGCTGCGCTCGAATGGCACGACCGCGCCCATCTCGGCACTCCACTCACACGTTTGTGGCCCCACATGGGAGCTCCACCGAGGGCCAAAGTGGCTGCGCTCGCATGGCACCACCGCACCCGCTTCGGCAGACCCAGCAAACGTTTCGTTACCCCAGAGGACGCTCCACCGAGGGCCCCAATGGCTGCGCTCGCATGGCACCACCGCACCTATTTCAGCGCACCCCTCAGGCGTTTCGTGGCCCCAGAGGAAGCTCCACCGAAGGCCCTAGTGGCTGCGCTCGCATTGCACCAACGCGCCAATTTCGACACCAGTCATATACGGTCCATGGCCCCACAGGGGAGCTCCTCCGAGGGCCCTAGTGGCTGCGCTCGCATGGCACCGTCGCACCCATTTCGGCAAACCTCGCAAACGTTTCGTGGCCCCAAGGGAGCCCCACCAAGGGCCCAAGTGGCTGCGCTCGCGTGGCACCACCGCTCCCATTTCGGCACACACCTCACACGCTTCGTGGCGGCACACGACTCACACGCTTCACACGCTTCGTGGCCCATGGGAGCTCCACCGAATTCCCCAAAGGCTGCGTTCGCATTGCACCACCGCGCCCTGTCAGGCACACCCTCACACGTGTCGTGGCCCTTTAAGGAGTTCTACCAAAGGCCCCAATGGCTGCGCTCGCATGGAGCTACCGCGCCGATTTAGGCGCATTCCTCACACGCGTTCGCATGCGCCCACCGCTCCCCATTCCTCACACGTTTCGTGGTCCCATGGGGAGCTCCACCGAAGACGATACTCACAACTGCGTTACTCACAACTGCGTATGGTTGGGTCTGTCGCCAGGCTAATTTCAATTTTGGTGACATGTATGTCGCAGCTTTTTCTCCGTGATCAAGAGGCATCGATTTAAGGAAAACGGTTAGAAAACGAACCTGCCGTTCACAGGACCCACCAGCCTTGATATCCGACGTTGCAAACGAATTGCATCATCGCGACAATACCAGACCAGAGCCCCAGACCCCACCATTTGTCGAGCCGGATTGATCTCTGAATGCCCAAGGTCCCGAAACCGGGCGAAAACTTGTGTGGAACACCCGTAGCGCCTGGAAACTGGTGTGGAACACTTGTGCTCCCACCAACCATCGATTCCCCCGAATCGATGCGAGGGGGGGTAGGGTTCGGATTTCGCCACGTGCTCGACGAATTCCGAATCCTTCCCCCGCCGTTGACAAGTTGCTCGCCGCCCGCCAATTGCCTGTCGTCGTCGTCGCCGTCCGAGAAGGAGGAGGAGGAGGAGGAGGAGGAGGAAGAGGAGGAGGAGGAGGAGGAGGAGGAGGAGGAGGAGGAGGAGTAGGAGGAGACGGTGGAGGAGTAGGAGGAGGAGGAGGAGGAGGAGGAGGAGAGGAGGAGGAGGAGGGAGGAGGGAGGAGAGGGAGGAGGGGAGGAGGGAGGAGGAGGAGAAGGAGGAGGGGAGGAGGAGGAGGAGAGAGGAGGAGGAGGAGGAGGAGGAGAACCGTTGATCGGCGAGGGCAAGCTTCGGATCTCGCCGCCAAGAAGCTTACCGTGCACGGCCGCCCCCCCCCCCCGCCTGCCGAAGAAGCGGCCGAACGGCAGCGCCCTCCACAGCGCGGGCCGCAGGTCGTGGTCCCGCGAGTCCACCGACCTCCTGAGAATCGTTTCACCGATCCCCATCCCCACTTCCGTGGCCTGGGCTCCATTGGCCGACTTACCCCCCCTTGAGGAAGGAGAAGCAGGGGCGCGGCAGGGGCAGCGCCGGAGAGTCGCCGGGGGGCCAGCACGGAGCCTAGAAATTCGCGCGGACCGCCACCAATGTATGTTTATGCCGTCTTTTGTTCGTCGAATCCCCACTTCCGTGGCCTGGGCCCTTGGAGGCCTCCTAAATGGGGTCCGACTAGATGTGGTTGGAGGATCGCGCCGCATCGCCAATGAATCGGCGATGCATCGTCGACGTCGGCGACGCATCCGCGACGTCGTCATGGAGAAAATCGGGCTCCGCATCGAGCCGCATGACCGATGCACTGGGGATGCGGCGCGATCCTCCGAGCCCATCTATTCAGACCCCATCTAGAAGGCCTCGAGCTCCACCGGCTGACGTACCCCCACTTTAGGGGAATATAGCCTAAGTGCTCTCTTCAGGCTTCGAGGGGCATGTCCGCAACTGGGATGCTGAGATCGTCGGGCTCGGGATGGGGACATGGGACCGGGGTCGGTTCAACGACGCTGCACCTGCGCCGCCGGTGGGCCTTGCCGGCCTGCGGGCTGTCGAGCAGCTCCCGGAAGCTCTCGTAGCCTTGGCCGGGGGCCGGCGCCCCCGCCTTCGCGGCGCCGCCCGCGGCGGCCTCTCAAGAGAAGGGAGCTCCTCCTCCTCCTCCTCCTCCTCCTCCTGCTTCCCCTCCTCCTCCTCCTCCTCCTCCTCCTCCTCCTCCTCCTCCTCCTCCTCATCCTCCTCCTCCTCCCCTCCTCCCTCCCTCCTCCCTCCTCCTCCCTCCTCCCCCCCCCCTCCCTCCCTCCTCCCTCCTCCCTCCTTCCTGCTCCTCCTCCCACCTCCTCCTCCACCTCCGAAGCAGAGCGAGACGCGGTCTGAGCGGTTTTGACTCGGAAACTCCACCATGGCGGACATTGGAGGGGGAGCGCCAACAGGTACTTGGCACGCAACGTCGCCCAAACCTAGAGGACCACATCGACAAGTGAATGTTTTCTGACTCGGCGTTTCGACATTGGGCGGAAGGGGGGGAGGGGGGGGTCTGGCTCCGGACCTCTGTTTAGTGCGACTGTTTGCAGCATTGCGTCCCATGGGGGAGAGACTCCACCTGCGTGAAACAGGCTCCAAAAACATCCAAGAGCTACTCCAAGGGAAAGGGGGGAAGGGGGGGGTGCGAGGGCCCGCGCCGATCGGCAAAACAATGAATCAGAAAACGATCCCCAAGGGAACTGCGCAGCACATGTCTGAAACTGGTCTTCTCGAGGCAGGAGCCGGCACACACCCCAGGAGAGCTCCGTGGAGCAGCTGTGTGGGTCTGCCTCCCCCGGCCTCGTGCGTCTGCTCCGCGCCCTCGTCCGGCGTGGTCCTGCCCAGCAGGCGAGCGACGAGGAGACAAGGAGAGAGGGGACCGACGCCCGACGGAACGGCGGCCTCACGCGGTGGCTTCCGCGGGCCGCCAGCGCGGCACGCTTCAGTGGGAACGACGGCGCCACTCGTGCCGTCTGCAGGCGAAGACCAGGGTTAAGGAACCGAGGTAAGGATGCAAGGCCCTCGGAAGCACCATCTACCATGTAGGGCTCCTCGAAGTCAACAAACACTGGCTCAGGGTAGGCCGAAGAAGCAGGGGCGCAAGGACAGCCTTGATAAGCAACGCATCCTTACTATGGCGTGCAACCGTAACGCAGGCAGACTGTAACGCAGGTAACTGTCGCGCGAGTGGCCGCGCAATCGAACCTGTTTGTCTGCGTCGCTCGCATGCTCCCTGGAAGCCGACACCCACTAGATACAGCGAAGCCCCAGCCGTAAATGCGGATCGGGGGAGGCGAAGCCTCATGCAGAGCTGAACTGGTGGGTACTACGAGGGGCGTGGTCCTGCGAGGGGGCCGGAAGAGGGGGGGGCGGGGGCGGTCCGCATCGACATGTAATCGCCGGCACTTCGGCGAAACAGCAGGCGCTTCAGCACAAATGAGGCACTCGCGCCCCGCATGAACGATGACTTGGAGATTCGGGGTTGAGACTTCCCCCCCCGAGCCCGCCCCCTTTCCACTGACGTGGCTCGGGAGGGCCCAGGACTATCCTGGTCTGTGCTCAGTGTACGGAGGGCCACCTAGCGCCCCGCAGTTGCGGATACGAGTGAGGGGGCTCGGGTGGGTCGCGGAGCGGGTGGGTCGCGGGAGGGTCGCGGCGCTGGTGGGTCGCGAAGGGTAGGCGCGGATGGGTCGCGGGGCAAAAACGAGAAAACACACCAACATCAACCATTGCAACATTGCTCGCATTTACCTGTTCGCGTGCCGTTCATCATGTCTGACCCAGACACTCGATATCTGCGGTTTCGATCGTACCCCCCTAGGGGGAATATCTTCCTTACCTGCCACATGTACTTGGCACAGCCCCTAAACCATTGGAAGGAGGGAGGATGGCAGGGACAAGGGGGGAAGAGGGGAAGGATGGAGCACGAGAGATTGGCAGGGGGGCGGTTGGGAAGAGGAAAACGAGCGGCAGAACCTCACGGGCGGGTCGGGCGGGCGGACCCTAACGGGCGGGTACAGACGGCTGTGTCGAGCGCGGGGGTCGCTGAAGCGTCAGACCTGCGTGAATCGCGAGGAACTCCCGAGCGATTGCACGATGTCCAAGTAACTAGTAGGTCCAAGCGAGAGACTGATTGCTGAATATCAAGGGCGCGGCGTCTGAATAAATCCGCTGGACCCCTTGTGGGGCCACCAGGCTGTAGGCCCGTGATTCGCAGTTTCCTGTACCAGTCGTAGGTTGTAGTTTCCAGTGTTACAGTTCTGCTTCTTGCTGGTTACTGTAACTAGTTGATTGACCGCGCGAGGGGGGGGAGGCCCAAACAGGATTTTTAGCACCCCCTGGGCGCGTTGTCTGAATTGCTGGGGGGGCTCGAAATCGACACCCCTCACGCAGATCCGCGGGGTCAGGGTCCAAAAACACAGGGGATTTGCCACATTTCTGAAATTCGGTGCCACCCCTCACGCAGATCCGCGGGGTCAGGGTCCAAAAACACATGGGATTTGCCACATTTCTGAAATTCGGTGCCACCCCTCACGCAGATCCGCGGGGTCAGGGTCCAAAAACACATGGGATTTGCCACATTTCTGAAATTCGGTGCCACCCCTCACGCAGATCCGCGGGGTCAGGGTCCAAAAACACAAGGGATTTGCCACATTTCTGAAATTCGGTGCCACCCCTCACGCAGATCCGCGGGGTCAGGGTCCAAAAACACAGGGATTTGCCACATTTCTGAAATTCGGTGCCACCCCTCACGCAGATCCGCGGGGTCAGGGTCCAAAAACACAGGGATTTGCCACATTTCTGAAATTCGGTGCCACCCCTCACGCAGATCCGCGGGGTCAGGGTCCAAAAACACAAGGGATTTGCCACATTTCTGAAATTCGGTGCCACCCCTCACGCAGATCCGCGGGGTCAGGGTCCAAAAACACAGGGATTTGCCACATTTCTGAAATTCGGTGCCACCCCTCACGCAGATCCGCGGGGTCAGGGTCCAAAAACACAGGGGATTTGCCACATTTCTGAAATTCGGTGCCACCCTTCACGCACATCCATCGCAAGGCGTGGTAACCCAAACTGCGAGAACTCCCTCGGCCCTTTAATCGCAAGGTGTGGTAACCAAGCCCGTAAACCATACACGTCTTACCAATCGCCAGGTGTGGTAACCCCTCTTGTGATCAGTTGGTTTTGCTGATTGCGAATCGGCTTCGCATGAAGTTTCGATACTGCTTCACGACAGCGCCAAGGCCTCATGACTTAGCTTTTCCATGGCCCATTCTCCGAGAGAGGGGGCCGGCGGCAGGGGGCGAAGCCCTTACGGATAGGGAGAAAATCCCACGCGAGAGCGAGATGTCATCATAAAGTGTAGGGGAATCCCGCGCGGGAGCGCGATGTTGCATAAATTGTGGGGCAGTGTCAGGCGGGAGTCGTTGTTGTGGTAGCTCCGGGGCCAGCAACCGATTCTGAGGCCCATCGTAAAAACATGCGAACCCCGGGAAGGTCACTTTAATTGAAAAGACACAGGGGGGCACCGGAGGGGGGTGATCAACAGAACTCGTTCGTTTTTTAAGTTACCCTGAGGGCCATTTTTCTACATGCCACATGCATCCATCATGATGCACCTCCAATGGAGGAGCTGTATGAACAAAAAACAGATATGCGATCGGGCCCGATAGCATCCACTTCGGACTGATCGTCGACCACTTGGGGCGAATCACAACCGGTTGCGATCGGGCCGAAGTGGTTGCCACGTTTGGATGCGCTTGACTATGGTTTTGACTAGGTGAAGGCACTCAAAAAAGCTTCTGGACGCAGTGTATTCCCTTACATTGTCTGACGTGAAGCTTTCAACGGCTCTTCAGACACCCTTCATGAGATATGCAAAAGCTCTTCGGAAGCTCTTCAGTGCAACAAGTGCAATTTTGTTCACTCGAGCTGAGGCTCCGAAATTTGGGCCAGAATGGCAACTGGAAAAAAACACCGGAGGAGGAAGAACGAACAAATAACCAGAAGCGGAAGATGACGAAACGTGCGCCACCACAAGTCCAGGCTTCTCAGAAGCCTCTCAGAAGCTTCTACGAGGCTTCTGCGAAGCTCCCAAGAAGCTTCTCAGAAGCTTCCACGAGGCTCCCTACAGGCTTCTACGAGGCTTTCGAGGGGCTTCCCAGAGTTTTCTCAAATGTTTCCCAGAGGTGTCCCAGAAGCTTCCCAGAAGCTTCTCTGAAGCTTCTTCTCAAACATTTTCTCTTTGGATTTTCCTCAACAAGCTATGAACTGCTTATCATACCAAAAACTTCCAACGGTTGCAATCCAGTGTGTTCTTTGTGGACTTGGCAAAAGAACCCTTCACGTTTGCATGATCCAGTGTTTGTAACCATCCCCAAGTAGTTCCTGAACGGTCCGAAGTGATTGGAATCGGCGGCCTTAACCCCCGGGCCGAGGGATCTCCCGCCCAAGGAGGAGGACGATGAGGATGAGGAGGAGGAGGAGGAGGAGGAGGAGGAGGAGGAGGAGGAGGAGGACGAGGGGGGAAGAAGGAGGAGGGGGAGGAGGAGGAGGAGCAGGATAAGGAGGAGGAGGAGGAGGAGGAGCAGGAGGAGGAGGAGGAGGAAGAGGCACCCCTCTTGTGGCACTTTCACATTTTCAGCTGGTACGCCATGTTAAAAAGTCAGCGCGACTTCGGGGAGCGGTGGAGAGCCGAAACACGAGGAGTTCGAGCCCAATGCGAGGGGCAACCTATACAGGAACAGACGTAACACACTTGGGATTCGAGCCCCAGTCGAAGGGCCTTCTATAGGAGCATACGTAAACACACCAGATTCGAGCCCCAGTCGAGGAGCACACGTACAGGAACAGACGTAAAGCACACAGGATTCGAGCCTCAGGAGAAGGGCAACCTACAGGAACATACGTAAACCACAGAAAGGATTCGATCACCAGGAGAGGGGCGGCGAAGCCTACGGTGGGCGAAGCCTCCAGGGGGGTCGAACACCACTCCCCGAGCACGAACCCCGAGTCCTGGGGCCTCCTGAGGCGGGGGGGGGGGCGAGAAAACACCCCTCGACCACGTATCTGCTTCTCCCGGGGCCTCCCGGGAGGCGGAAGGGCCGACGACCGCTCCCCGAACACGCGTCCCGATACAGAAACTGCCTCCTGGGGCCTCCTGGGGGCGGGGAGAAGAAACACCCTCCCCGAACACATGTCCCTGGAGCGTCCTGGGGCCGCGGCATGTAACGGCAAGACTGCTCTTGCGAGGGAGTCTCAAGCGAAACTGCCGTTCCAGCACCCGCGAGTAGTAACAATGGTACTCTGAAAGACCCTCCTGCGGTGCTGAATTGCGAAGGTGTCTCAAACGAACATGCCGTTTCAGCATCCGCGAGTAGCAGCAATCTGATTCTGAACGATCCCCTTGTAGTGCTAAAGTGCGACGACGTCACAAGTGAAACGGGCATCCGCACATAGCGGCCATAGCGGCAAGACTGCTCTGAAGGAACCCCCCTGTAGTCCCGTCCTGAGATTGGGGCTCTCTCTGGCCAGGGCCTTTTGGACTAAATTGTGAAGACGTGCCACACGGGAGCCTTGTCGTTATTGCTTGAGGGCCGGTTTGGGCCCCCCCCCGAAACGCTTGAGCGTGAACCTCAATTTGAAAAGAAATGTTGCCGCCGCCGACGCGAGAGCGCCAAAGCGCATACATGGGGGTCCAACGCGATTCATTGCTGAGTACTTGATATGCAACGGTAGTTTCAATACTGTTCGGTATCATTTGCTCGCGCGTCATTGCGGAAACATGGAACATGTAAACCCAAACTCTGGACACCCGCCCTCTTGGTCTTTGATCGTACCCCCCCTGGGGGTAAATCTTCCTGTCCTGCGACATGTAGTTGGCACGGCCCCTAATACAGGGCAAGGGAGGGAGGAGGGAAGAGACAGAAGGGAGGGAGACTGGAGCAAAACAGAGATTAGGAGGGGGGCAGGAGCAAGAAGACAAACGGCAGAACCACACGGGCGGGTCGGACGATCGGACCCTGACGGGCGGGTCGGTCGGGCGGGCTCAGACGGCATGGTCGAGCCAGCGAGAGTCCAAACGGAGAGCCTGATTCCTGATTCCCGAGTGTCGAGGGCACGGCGTCTGAATCAATTGCGAGGGTGTCCCACGCGAGACCGCGATTCCTGTGTAAATTGTGAGGACACCCAGCGCGAGTGCAATCTTGAACTGAATCAGTTGTGAAGAAGTATCAGGCGGGAGTCTCTGTTTTGCTAGTTCGGGGGCCAGCAGCCCATCCTGAGGCGACAGAACATCCAGTCTGAGCCCCAGGAGGAGCACTCCAGTTGAAAATGCACACTGGGTACCGTGGGGGGGGGGGAACGGTTAGACTTTCAATGGAACCTCACCTGCCACTCCAGACGGTTCGCTCACGTCGCGCGAGGAACAACCATTTCGACAAGCGGGACCCGATGCGCGGGTCGCGCGAGCGGGCCCAGACGGGCGGGTCGCGCGGGCGGATCCTCATTGATGGGCGGGTCGGGCGGGCGGGGCATTGCATCGGGCGGGCGGACGTCCAAGCATGTGAACGGGCAGACCCTGGCGGGCGGGTCGGGCGGCCAACTTCTCACACGCGGATCGGGCGGACGGGCCCTGAGGGGCGGGCAGAGCATCGACGCGAACTCTGCAAATTACGAACCACCCGGTTTGACGAGGAAGGGCTTGCCTGATGAAACGCAGGGTGCGAGTCCCAGGGATGGCACTTAACAAATCTTCAAACGCTCATATGAAAATGCTACCCGCACCGCGAAACCCCATCAGGAGCAGCCACGCACCCATACTTAGGGGCCTCGCAGATGGGGTCGGCGTAGATCGGGTCGGAGGATCTCGCTGTATCGCCGATGCATTACCGATGCATCGGCGGCGTGGATCGGCGGCGTTGGCGATGCATCGGCCACGTCGGCGTCGAGAAAGCCAAACTCCGCATCCGAGCCGCATCGCCGATGCATCGGCGATGCGGCGCGGTCCTGCGACCCCGTTTACTCGGACCCCAATGTACTGGAAGCCCTGGAACACAACCGCGCCCCCAGGGACCGCGCAAGACCGTCCAGCCCCTCGCACCCTGGCATCACATGGCGGGTTCTGGAAGCCCTGAAAACCAAACATGTTCCCATCCCTTGGGCACTGTTGCGGCTCCGGGCAACGGGGGCCTTTCGCAAGGGGGTCGGGAACAAAAACGGCGATGGTCCATCCTGTGGCTCAGGGCGCGTGGCCTCTCTCGCGAAAAGACGACGCCAAATGCAACGCAGCCTGCCCGCATCCAGAACGATGCAGCACGAACGATTGCACGAACTCCTGCGCACCTGTTCGAGACACCCTCTGCGAAGGACCCATTCGCGAGGAGAACCACTATCGTGTGGGGAGGAAGGGCCTCGGGAAGAGGAAGGGCATAAGCAACAGCGTCCATATGCAGCGAGTGATGCCCTCGGCCGCCTGCGTGCCAACGACATCCTCGGTTCTCCGATCCCCCAGCCTCCCAACCCGAGAAACTGTCTGCCTGCGTTCGCCTGGACCCGCTGTCCTGCTCCCGCCGGGTGTCCGACCCTGCCTCCCGACGATGAGGACGAAAAGACGGACGGCGATGACGAGGAGGACGAAGGTAAACAGGAGGAGGAGGAGGAGGAGGAGGAGGAGGAGGAGGAGGAGTACCCCCTGAACCCTCTCGAAGCCCCTGGGGACTCTCGAACCCCCCCGCCTTTCGCCGGCGGAGGCGGCCCCGCTCGCCATGCTCTCCCGCGGGCCGCCGCCGCCCCTCGCCGCTGCCCCCCTCCGCCGCAGAAGAGGCGGCCGCCCAGTGCGAGCCTCGAGGGCAAGGCCCGCTTTGGAGGCCTGGAAATGGGTACCAACACGAAGACAAGGGGGCTGCCTCCAGAAGGGGGAGATGATCCTAGATGTCGGTGCTGGTGGACATAGTTCGGTCACCTTGGAAGCCAGAATATTACCCCCATCACCGAGATCGGGATCTTCTTCCCTCGGTGGAGGAACACCGCCGACTGTGGTGTTGGTGTCAACCTCTAGGACTGCGACCGCTCCCCCTCTCCTGGAGCGCGCCATGTGTGAGGCCTAGGACCAAGGCCACGCGAACGGCGATGCTGGTGAATGGCGATGCTGGGGATCTGGTTTGGGCAACGCCTCGCGCAGAACGGATTGCACCACACGCTCCTCCATTTCAGACACGCGAATGTATCGAGCAAAGACGGCACGGAGAGTTGTAGGAAGCCGCGAATCACGGTTTCCCACCATGGGTCGGCCACGAACCACCCCCACTTACAATACCGCAGCCCACATCGCCGTTACCTACGTCGCCGCTGGCGTGTCTATGGTATGAGTACAGCCAGGCACCCATGGACCGTGTATGACCGTTACTGGGCAGACCGAAAGGCACCGATACCGCTACTCCCCAGACCTCTCTGTGGGTGCGTTCTGACCAAGATTTCGAGGCGAATTCAGCGGTGGCGACGGGGGCCTCGCAGGAGGCTCCAGAAAAGGAAGACGCGGGAAAGGTAGCAGTATGGGTACGTTTTCCTCCTCCTCCTCCTCCTCCTTCTCCTCTGAGTGTAAGACCTCACATCATCCTGGCAGCGCCAAGCTCTTCCACGAGATCCGACGTAGCGAAACACATGCAGCATCGTAAAAGATCACGCCCGAGCCCTGGACCCCACCTCTCTGCCTCCTTCTCCGAGCCGGGTCCATCTGCCAGGGTCCCCAGGCCCGACAGCAAGGAGGCACAAACGAACGGCTCGAGAAAGCTGCGACGCCTGGCCGCCGGGATTTCCTGGCCGCGTGGGCGTGGGCTAAGAGTCGAGCGCCAGCTCCCGGAGCGCACCTGGGCAGCGTGCGGGGGGGCCGAGCGATGCTCCGGGGCGACGGGAGCGAGGACCACAGGAGGCCGACCACCGGCGAGCGGAGGGACCGGCCGCGGAAGGATGACGGGCTTGTTTTACAAGTTGGAGGGGGAGGGGGGGCCTCCTCCTCCTCCTCCTTCTCCTCCTCCTCCTCCTCCTCCTCCTCCTCCTCCTCCTCCTCCTCCTCCTCTGCGTCCTCCTCTGCGTCCTCCTCCTCTGCGTCCTCCCCCGGCTCCTGTCGCTGTGCTCGGCGAGCCCGGGCGCCTCGACCTCGGCGAGCAGGTCGCTGCCCTCGGGGGCGCCGCAGCGCTCGGCCACGCGGAGCGCCAGCCGCCTCCACACCGGGTCGTTCTCGCCCTTGTCGCCTGACCACTCGCCATCGCTCGGACGTCCATTCCCTGTGCTTTTTTCGGTTTCGTGCGTGGTATTTTTTTCGCCAAATGATCGAGGATGCTCCTCGATGGTCCTCGCCGAAGAAAAAATGCACACGTCCGAGCGATGCCGAGACCAGCCTCGAGCATATCCGCACCCCTGGAATCGGCAAGCCCAAGGCGATGCCAATCCGAGGGGCGTCGCCTCAGAGAAGGAGGGGATCCTTGGGATCGGCACCGGGAGAAAGCAAAGCCAACCATCGGGGATCTTCCGACCCGGGTCCATCCAGACCTGGGCCGGTCATGCTTTGCATGATCCTGCATGGTCCTGCAAGATCCTGCAGGATCCTGCACCCAAGCCTGGGTCAGTGCGACCATGGCCCTGCAGGATCCTGTAGGCAACGGCGCTCTGACTGACCCCCGTTTGCATTGACACCCGTCTCTTGAGCCCCGAAACCATAGGGATAGTGCCAACCCGTAGAATAAGGAGGTGCGGTAAGGACGCAAGGGCCTTTGAGGACTATGCTGACGTTTTCTAATGAGGCTGGCTGGCCCAAATCGCTAAGTATGGCCCGAAGGGCAAGGATGCACGGGTAGCCTTGCAAAGTTGTTCATCTTTACTATTGGAAGATCAAATGCCATTCACGAAAATTGTTGGCGCTCCGCGCGGATTTCTTGGATCTGAGCTGGAGCTCCATCCCTAGCGTGCGGAGCGCGCCAGGGGCGGCGCCGGAGGCGCCGCCTGGGGGCCCGGCGCGGATCCAAGAAATCCGAGAAGGGGCAAGGATGCAAGGGTAGCCTTGCAAAGTTGCTCATCCTTACTATGCGGGTTGACTAGAGGTTGGGAATCCAAAAGGCACCGATACCGCTGCTCCCTGGACCTCTCCTGCAGTGCGTTCTGACCAGGATCTCGAGGCGAATCCGGCGGTGGCGACGAGGGCCTCCCGGGAGGCCCAAAAAGAGGGAAACGAAGGAGGGGGTAGAGGTCCGGAAACTTCTCCTCCTCCGGATAGGGGTATGCTTCAGGCTGGTAGGATCGCCGCCGGGCTCCAGGGGCACGCTGCCCTCGAGGCCGAAGGCGCGCCGGCTGCCCTCCTCTGAGGGGGCCAGGCGACCGGCAGGCACTCAGAAACTCCTTGCTGGAGGCTCCCGCGCGGCCTTCTCCGGGGTCGGCGCTGGGCTGAGACGAAGGCAGAGGAGAAATGAAGTCGGGCGGGTGGCAATGGGGGGGGACCCAAATGGGGGGTGAAGAGCAGGGCCCTCGAGGGGCCCTTCAGGAAATCCGCGCGAGAGCCTCCGAGCATTCCTGCCTGTGCCGTTTGCACGCCCCTCCCCGGCGGAGGGGGGGGCCGCGAGCACACAGCTCGAGGATGGCGCCCGGACGGCGGGGCCGAAGCCAGCTGCACGCGGCAGACTCCGCCCCGCCCGCCCTGCTTGCCTGCAGCAGGAGCTCGTCCACGAGAGACCCAACCCTGAGACCCCAGGGCGTCCACTGCCTTCTGGTGTGGGAGCGTCACGCGTTCCGCAGCAAGACCATCGGAACCCAAGAAACCCAGGGCACCCTGGAGACAAACGGGGTGTCTCTTGGCATGGGTTTCCACTGCATCACTGAAGGGGCCCAGGGAAACAGAAAAAAAAATACACAACTCCCAAGTTCCCCAGGACGTTCTTCTATTTTCTTGACTCCCGTCTCCCCCCCAACGTTTCGTTGTGCCTGTGTGTTCTTCCCCTCCCGGATCGCACCCTTTCGCCCCGCTCGATCCTCGTAGCGGCTCACGATCTGCTGCAACTCGCTCACCACGAACTCCTGCGGCCAGTGCCGGCCCTGCTCCAGCGCGGCCAGCGCCTCCTCTCGGCGGTCCAATCGGATGGGGCCCTGAATGATGGGGTCCACTCAAGGATAGAAGGGATTCGAGGCTGGATTTACAATGTTTGAGACACCTCGCCCTTAGGACCCCATCCCGTAGAACAAGAAAAAACGCCGTAAACATAAAATGTTTGGCGCTCCGCGCGGATTTCTTGGATCTGCGCTGGACCCCCCTCCCTGGCGCGTGGAGCGCGCCAGGGGCGGCACTGGAGGCGCCGCAGGGGGCGCCCGCGGATCCAAGAAATCCGTCCGAAGCGCCACAAGTTTATTTCTATGGCGTTTTTCTTCGTCGAACGCCTCAGGACCCCAGCTTTGAGCCAACGATCCTCCAGGGAGTGCAGCAGGTCCTCCTGCACGTGGACGGCGCCGGCAGGGCTCTCTTCTTTGGCACTGAACCACACGCGGGCGGCCCTCACCAGCGGTGGCAGAGGCTGCACTCTCATAAGGCCCCCTATCGGCTGCCTCGAGAACGGTCGTTGCTCAGCGATGGGGTCTGAGTACAATCGAAACGCTGGCACAAGGAACCCTGAAGAAGGAACGGGCCTCCATTTCTCCATGAGTGAAGTTCCGACTTCCCACAGAAAACCCGAGGAAGACCTGAGACAAACTGTAAAAGTGTAAGGAACACCGAGCCCCTCCCCAACGCAAAGGGTCCCTCCTTCAGCGGCCCGACTGGACCCAGAAAACGGTCACTGCGCTACCATAGAGGCCTCCCAAATGAGGTCGGAGTAGATGGGGCCCGAGGATCGCGCCGCATCGTCGACGCATCATGGGTGCATTGTCGACACATCGTCGACGTCGGTCTGGCTCCGAATCGAGCCGCACCGCCGAGGCATCCGCGATGCGGAGCGACCCTCCTCGTGGCCCCACCCGGGAGCGCCAGATGCCATCAGGAGGAACGCCGGCCACGGGCCGAAGGAGCCTCTCCTGCCACAGCGAGCCTCGGCCGCGAGGAGGCCCCCCCACCCGGACCCAAGGAGCGGCCGAACGCCAGAGCCCCTCCGGAGCCCCTTAAAGTAGGGAAACGAACTCCATGCACCGACGACTCCTGCGGCCCCTGCGCTGAAAGTCGCACAGGACAGCGGGTCCTGGTGCATACGGGACCCTGGTGTGTGCATGTCGTTGCTGCTTCCCCGGGGACAGCGCGGACAGACAAGCATACGCCTCACCACCCCGACGCTGCCCCCGACCCCCGAAGAGTCCGGGGATTGCAAAACAGCCCGCCACTGGTAATGTACGGCAGGTTCGTGTCGTGCCGACCCCAGCGTTGGTTTTTGACACCGCAGGGATCGTTCAACCTTGAACGATCGGCCGCTGCCGCAACGTCCGATCGTTCAACATCGATCGATTCTGGGTCGCCGGCGGCGGTCAACCTTGAACGTCCGCGCTGGGGTCGCCGCTGGTCGACACGACGCAATCCTACCGTGCATGCTCCAGTCTCCGACAACGGGGACCTTCTTCCGAGGCGCCCTGAGTGCACGGGGCGGTCACATCACACCCAACCTGGCGGCGCGGCGCGCCGCCAAGGCGCCGTGACCGCCCCGAGCTGGCCCGGGGGCCGACCTCCCGTGGCGGCCTCGAGGGCCCTCGTCGAGACTCTCGGGCCCTCGTGGGCTCTGTCGAAGCTCGAGGCCCCCTGTGTGGGGTCCGAGCAGATGGTGTCGGCGGATCGCGCCGCATTGCCTACGTAGCGCCGGTGCATCGGCGATGCATCGGCGACGTCGGCGACACATCGGGCCCCTCGACGTGGAGAAATTCTGGCTCCACATCGAGCTGCATCGTCTACGCATCAGCGGTGCGGAACGATCCTCCGACCCCGCTCAGCACTGGGGAAGCGGGTCCTGAGGGAAACGGGCCCTGGACCCTGGTGCAGTCCCCGAGACGAACGTCTCATCCCGAGTCGTTCTCTGGCCGTCCCGGGCCGCTGACGGGCTCCGAGAGCCCGAGAACGATGACGCACCTCAGGAGCTGTCCCCCTCACGACCCGCTTCTCCCAGGGCGACCCTCCTGCTCCGACCCCACCCGGGAGGCCAAGGAGAAGCCACCCTCTCGCAAAAAAAAAATTTGGGCGCCCGAAGTGGGTACGGAAAAAAATGGGTACAATGCCCAACAACAAATGTCGTCCCAAACCAACAGCGGCCGCTGTTGGGCAGGCGGCCTTCCGTCTCGAATGGACACAGGCCGCGGCGGCGTGGACAGCGAGTCCTGTCCAACATGAACAGGAACTGCTGTTGGGCATTGCACTCATTCTTTCCGTACCCATTTCGTTCGTGCACAAAAAACCTGGGGCCGCTGCGTGGGGTGGCCGGCCAAAGACCGCCCCAGGGCGGGGGCAGCTCGCGCGCGGTTTAGAGAGAGAGGGCCCTGCCGGGGATGGCATACAGATGGTCCCGCACGAGCAGGTTCACCTGCGGCAGGAGGGCCTGGACTCGAACCGATAACAATCGGATCGCCGAGCGAAATCCATCGGATCGGCGGAAAGCGGCGGCCGAGTCGGGAAAGGTCGAATCCGGAAACATCGGCAAGCTAGTAGGCCTCCACTGAGAAGTCGGAATCCACATCGGCATCCGAGGTCGTCTCGGATCGGGATCGGAGGCCATCGGCATCGACTCGAATGGAATCGGAGGAATCGAAACGAGCCCCGTCACGGGGGCCAGCAAATGCCAATACAAAGTGAATGCAAGCCTGGGCGGTCGGGCTTTGCAGGATCCTGATCCTGCAGGGTCCTGCGCGCGAGCCCGGGTCAATGCCCCCCTGGCTTTGCGGGAGCCTGCAAGATCCGGCACACTGGCCGGCCCCCGTTCGCATTGGCCCCCGCCTCTACCGGCTCGACCGCTGCTTCCCAAACAACTCCCCGTGTGCGTCCTGACTTCAGGGAGGCTGGTAACAATCGGGCCGAGCGGAAGGGGGGGGGGGATAGCAAAGGGGGGGGTTGAGAATCAGCTCACGTAGCTGATTTTCCCGGCGCCTCCCGGCGCCGGAGGCGGCTATGTATCGAGGAATGGGCCCCTCGGTGGGGCCGAAACCAGCTACATGCAGCAGATTTCGTAACCCTCCCTTTCCCAAACCCCCCCCTTTCGCCCGACCCGAAACACGAAGGGCTGGACTCACTGCGGACGGAGCGGTTCGAGCAGGGAGAACCGCGCCCGCGCGGGCCATCGCAGCAGAAGCACAGACGGAGCCTACGCCCCGACCACGAGCAAAAACAGGATCCTGGTGAAGGGCCCAACCGCATGCAGCGTCGAGTAGCGCGTGCAGGTGAGGGCCTTCGCCGCGGGGGCCTTCGGTGGAGCTCCCTATGGGGTCACGAAAGGTGTGAGGGGTGTGCCGAGTTGGGTTCGGGTACGGCATGCGGATTTTGCAGCTGGAGCCTTCGGTGGATCTCCGAATTGGGTGCGGGTAGGTCATGCGGACGTTGCCGCCGGGGCCTTCGGCGGAGCTCCCTCATGGGGCCACGAAGGGTGCGAGGAGTGTGCCGAAATGGTGGACATGCGGAGAGCAGATGCAGGATTATGAGGGATGAGGGGGAGGAGGAGGAGGAGGAGGAGGAGGAGGAGGAGGAGGAGGAGGAGGAGGAGGAGGAGGAGGAGGAGGAGGAGGAGAGGCACGCGGGGAGCTGTCTCTTCAAAACGAAGACCCTACATCACAGGATTTTTGGGAATCAACCTGGTTCAAGCTGGGTGCGTCCCGAAGACAGAAAGACAGCCCGAGGCCCAAATCATGCAACCCAACCGGACTGGGCCCAACCAACATCTGTGGCCGATTACGGCAAATCTGAGCCCAAAAATGTCGTCATCTCCTGGGGGCACATCTTTTACTTCCGCCGGCTTCCGCCGTTTTCCGCCGGCGGAGGCGGCCTCGTGTTACTCCCGCCGCCTTCCGCTGAGGAAGAGATGACAACTCCCTCGGCCCTTTCTAGAATACCTCCTGCCCCCTCCTCCTCCTCCTCCTCCTCCTCCTCCTCCTCCTCCTTCTGCTTCTCCTGCTCCTCCTGCTGCTGCTCCTCCTCCTCCTCCTCCTCATCCTCCTCCTCCTCCTCCTCCTCCTCCTCCTCCTCCTCCTCCTCCTCCTCCTCTCCTCCTCCTCCTCCTCCTCCTCCTCCTCCTCCTCCTCCCCCTCCTCCCCCTCCGAGGTTCACCCGCCCCAGCATGCCGCCGCGCCCCTCTCGGCGCATGCGGCGGGGCGCCCCCCCCGCGCGCGCGCGCAGCGGCCGCCCGCCGCGGCGGCGACCAGGCGCGCGGCCGCCTGGGGCGCGCGCCGCCGCGCAGCGGCCGCACGCAGGGCCCTCCGCCGCGCAGCGGCCGCGCCGCGGCTGCGCGCGGGGGGCGCCGGGGGGACAGCCCGCCAGGCAGCGCAGGGCTGCCCAGGTCGAGGCTGCGGAGGAGGAGAGCGAGAGAGCGAGAGAGAGCGAGAGAGCGCGAGAGAGTCAGCGGCGGGCCTGGGGGGGGGGAAGCGAGCAAGGGCGGGCCTCGTCAGAACGCACGGAAGGCCCCGGGCCTTCTGAGAACTGTTCCTGGCCTCCACCGAAGACACAGAGCTCTTCTCAGACGGCCGCAGGGCTTCTGAGGAGCCCCGCCGCCTTCTGAGAAGGCCTTCTCCCTCTTCATTCACCCCTCGGCATGCTGCCAAGAGACAGGATAATCAGGATCACGGTCATCACAATAATGGAGAAACCAAGCTCTGAGCTCAGATGGGTAGCACAACTGCCAAGCGAAGAGAGAAGTGCTCCAGGCTCCATACTCCTAAGATAGAGGTCTCTCGGATGGGGTCCGAGTAGATGGTGTCGCAAAATCGCGCCGACGTCGAAATGGAGGAACTGGGGCTCCGCATCGAGCCACATCGGCGATGCGGCGAGAGCCTCCGACCCTATCTACACGGACCCCCTATGAGGCTGGGTGACATCGACCAGCCCGAGACGATGGCCAATCTCAGGGATGCCCCCAGAAGACCGAGTGAACCCTCAAGATCGACACAGAGCCAAGGTGATGCCAATCGCAGGGGCGGGGATATGCTTCGGGCTGTTAAGCGAGGAGAAAGAGAGCGGCAAAGGCGCGGGAAAGAGAGGGAGGGAGAGGTGCGGCCCGACAGGCCACCCGAGACCTGCACGCTCCGCCACCGCACGGCGGGGCGCGAGACGCAGCGCTGCCCTTGCGCTCTCTCTGGCCTTTCACCCCGAATACTTTGCTGATGGTCCTGAGGCCTGGTGAAGGCCCCCACAGGGATGGGCGCGAGAGTTGCTAAAGGGGATGGGGGTAAGATCAGTGGATGCCAAAGTGGGCTATATCTGGCCTAACATAATTCACACATGGATTACACATCCCCCAAATGGCTTAGGGGATTCGATGAATCCGCTAAGTGGGCTGAGCCCACGTAGCCCAGATTGCGAACCCCCTAATCCTTTTGGGGCATTTGCTGCCCACTTCAGCTAGGTCGGGCCAAATACAACACTCCTCGACGTCTACGGATCCGCCTCCTCTTCCCCTTAGCACCCGGCAGAGGCCGAAAACTTCCAAGCACCTCTCGTCGTGTTCCTGTTCTGGACGCGAGGGGGGCCCGGGGACTGCTGGGGAAGACCTAACAGAACAGACCATGGCCTGCGAAAACCAGTCTCCCTGGAGGAGCCCAGAGCGGCATCCACAGAGCTTCTCGGAGCTTCGCGCGGGCTGCTCGAGGATCAGCGCTGGAGACCCCCCCCTCCCTGGCACGCGGAAGCGCGCCAGGGGCGGCGCCGGAGGTGCGTCCTCGGGGGGGGGCACAGCGCCAATGGAAGAAGACAGCCGCGCGGACCTCCGAGAAATGACGGTCGGGAGCTGTGGCCTCGCGTGTCGCGGAGGCGGCCCTGGCGCCACCCTGTGCCCTGTACGAGCTGGCGGCGTGCCGCTCCTTCCCGCCGGGCGGCAGGCTGGGAACTGCTCGGGACGTTGGCACCCGGGCGCCGCGAAGTGCTCAGCGTGTCGCGCAGAAGTGATGGGCTCGTTTTCCACCACCACCACCATAAGTTGGAGGGGGAGGGGGTCCTCCTCCTCCTCCTCCTCCTCCTCCTCCTCCTCCTCCTCCTCCTCTTCTTCCTCCTCCGTAGCCATTTTGGCTCAAGGTTTTGGTTTCCCCTGGGAACAAAGTGGATACCGCTAGTCCGCGGCCAGCTTTCGTCATTCGCCTGGTTCGCCCCAGGCAGAGCGCCGTGCGGTCCGCCCCGCACGGCCCAGCCCCACTGTGCTCACCATTACGGCCGGCCCATGGCACCCCCTGCCAGGCAGGAAGCGGTTCTCCTTGGACCGAGGTACCCCGTCTGGGGGTGCGGCCGCTGCGGAGCGGCCCAGAATTGGGCGAGTCGAGTGGTGTGTCAGTGCGGCAATCCAGCCCCGTCCAGGATTGTTCAACGAGCAAAAGAGAATGCAGCAGCATGGGCGAAAAATGGACCCTCGCATGCCAAGGCTAAAGGCAAAGGTGGCAATGGATCGAAGGGCAAGGGCAGCGACGGCGGCGTTGACCACGGGAAGCTCCAGCGGCTCGAGAATCAGCTGGCGCAGGTGCTCAAGGCCGTGCAGTCAGGCACCACGTCAGCGGCACCTGGCAGTGCAGCCAAGCCTCCTGGCACAGGGGGCAAGCCGCCATGGCATTCTTCGCAGCCGCCCAAAGCTGAAGGCACTGACGCACAGTCTGAGGAGAAGGCTGACAACGGTGCCAAGCGAGATGCCATCATGCAAGAGATATACGAGTTGGAAGATGTGCTTAAGCGACTACGCTGCAACAGTGGTAATGAAAGCATCAAGACCCCGATTGAAGAGCGGCTCAAAGATCTTCGCAACCAGCACAAGCAGTTGCGATCCCCTACGACTGCACACAGACGGGCAGCGCAGGACCTCAGTCGGGCACGCACATCGTTGCAGAAGATGCAAGATGAGCTCAATGAAAAGCAGAAGCAGATTGAAGGACTTCGTGAGTCGATCGCGAAAAGACAGGATGAGATTGTGGCAAAGCAGAAGGAAGTGGAGGCGCTGGAGGTCGAATTTGCAGAAACGGCTAAGCATGTCACGACCTCTACCGAGGATGCGAAGCAGGCGCCCGACCTTTCGCAGCTCTTTGATTTCGGGTCCGAGCCAGACGAGGTTCCCAAAGAGCTCATCCCCTTCCTTGAGAGCCCCGAGTGGAAGCTGCTCCAGTCTTTACTCACGCAGAGGGCTTCCAAGTTGCCCACTAAGATGGATGTTGACGGCGATGGTGATGGTGAGTCTACTGATAATGCCGATGCAGCAAAGCCTGGTGATGAGGGACAAGCTGCAGGGGAGAAGCGCATGTATGAGGACCTCACCGAACCTGAACACGAGATCTTGTTTTCCCTGGCAGGAGACAAAGAGCAGTTTCGCCAGAAGCTCGCCGAGTTCTCCGTCAAGCGTGCAAAAGTCAGCTCCAGTTCCTAACGCCTTCTGTTTGCGGCGATGGCTGTATGGGCTGTCTGGCAGGAGGTCGTCGTCGGCGTCCTGCAGTGCTACGGCATCCCCGTCGTCCGCGTTGTGGCCTGACCCTGAGAAGGCTGAGACCCTTGGCTGGATGGCACCCCCACCGCAGCTGCAGGTTCAGGCTTGCAGTGGGCGAGGAGAGGGATCCCAGCCTAGGGAATCGCTGGAGGGAAGGCCCACCTGTTCGCCTACCGCAACGAGGGCAACAAGTTCTACGGTATCAACTTCTTCGTGTACGCTGGCATCAGAGTGCGGCGTCGTCAGTTCTGCGGATCCGATAGTACGCGATCCCAAGTTCGATTTCCCCCGAGTGAGTGGTTTCAAGTTATCTCATCATGGAACGGTACCTGCAGCAGACGCTGAGCACGATGATAGGTTCCATGAGTTCGAATCATTCAACGCTAACGGCGGGAAACGCACAGTGAAGAAGAGGCTCGAGAAGAGTTCGGCGAAAGTGATTTTGATGCAAGAGATCGGACATCTTGAAGCGGATCTTGAAGCTCTTGACTCCTGGTGCGCTGCGCGAGGTTGGTCAATGCGAGCTCTTTCGTCGAAAGCAACGGCAGGTCACAACACTGGAGCTGGTGTCGCTGTGTTTGTACGGACTGGAGTCGGACTTCGACCACCTGCAGTTGGCGCTGAGTGTCTCTTTCCAGCCCGACTACAACGAGTCGAGGTCGACCTACCAGGCTGGCCCGCCATCACGGTGTTCAACCTCTACCTCTACCCGTAGGTAGGCCCTAGCGGGCCTAATGCCCCCATCCTCGCTGAGCTAGGCAGATTGATGCAAACGGTGTCTGGACCTGCTTCTTGTGCAGGCGATTGGAACCTGTCCCCAGAAGCTTTGGAGGCGTCGGAGCTTCCTGTCCTGGCGGATTTGTGTGTGCCGGCGCCTGCGGTGCCAACGTGTCGAGGGGGGACAGGTTCCAGCATCATTGATTTTTACTGCTTGAATGACACCTTAATGCGAGGTTTTAAGAAGCTAACGGTTGACATGCGCTGGACGGTTAAGCCTCATCGGCCTATCCGTCTAGCTATCTCAGATAACGGGTTTAAACTCAAGCATTTAGTTTACTCAGTTACCCCTGCGCTGCCCAAAGAGTTCCCGATAGGCCCTGCTCCTCAACCACCGACCTGGTCCATCGAGCAGCGTCTAGCCGAGGATGCCTGCGAGGCCGCTTCGAATCCTTCGGTTGCTCCGAGCGCGGCATGGGCCATGCTGTCGAATGCCTGGGGTCGTTTCGCCACTACAGCGGCGAGATACCTAGGAGAGAGGGCAGGGCAGCCTTTGAAGAACCCAGGGGCTTTCGGGCGATGTTTAAAAGCGCGGTGGGTCGAAGTTTGTTGTACGACTAAGACCTCCAGTGATGTGCAAGCGATCGCCGACGGCTGGAAGTGGCTCCAAAATGCGGTTGGTCAGGTCCTGGTCTTTTCCCGTGTGGCCGATACGGCTCAAAATCAGATGATGCTTGCACAAGAGGTCTCAAGCTTTTTAGTAGAAGAATTCCCAGGCCTGGGGTTGAGTGCTCGCCTTGAGCGGTCCGTTCAAGTGGCGAGAGGTTTAGTCAGCACTGAGGAAATAGACCCCGAGGCGCTGCAAAGTTTTTTAGACGACATAGATTCAGACGTCGAGTTTGCAGCTAAAGGTGAAAGTAAGGAACAGAGTGACTCGTGGCACGACTGGCGCGTGGCCGCTCGAGCAGCAGGGTCGCGAGGTTTTCACAAGATCACTGCTGTCCGCCAGGTCCGAGCTGCTACGATCGTGCAGGGCCCGAATGGCCCCACTGCGGACACCATCAGTATTGTGCAAAACGAGGTATCGCTGTATAAGAAACTCTGGGGTGCGACGTCGGAGCCTCCTCGGGCGTGGATCCCTGATCGGTCGTCTTGTGAACGAGCTTCTGTTACGGCGATACGAGAGGTAGGACGCACTTTTTCGCGCAGCACCTCCAGCAGTCTTGATCATTTTCACCCGCGTTGTGCGTTGGCCCTGGATGATCCAGGACTTGAGGTTTTAAGTTCTCTTTGGCAGGCCTGCGAGGCCATCGGTTTGCTTCCTCGGCAACTTTTGTGGGTGGTCCAACCAATGCTCCCGAAACCCAAAGGGGGAAACCGTCTCATAGTGCTCTATGCTGGCATGCACCGAGTATGGCAAAGATTGCGGCGCCCACTGCTGACGGAAGTGAATCGTCTGGTCGATCGTCGTTATTGGGGGGCGTCGAAAGGTCGTTCAGCAGTGGATTGCGCCTGGCTCCAGGCAGCGCGCAGTGAGAGCGATGCCGAGCAGAATAAGCACAGCGTTTTAATAGTGGCCGATTTTTCGAAGTATTACGAAACGATCCCCCTAGAAGCTCTCAGGGACAAGTTTTTGAGGTTCAACGTGCCGCTTAGTTTCCTGAAACTGGTTTATAATGTTTGGAAGGGTCCACGACTCTTGCGGCTAGGCCAGCACCATGCCCAGAGCGTGCTCTTCGCAGAAGGAGGGCTGCCCGCGGGAGATGTCTTCAACGACATCTCGATCAAGATACACGCGGTCCAGGAATTTGATTCCTTCCTAGTCAGGCAGCCTTTTATCGATTTTCTCAGCTATATAGATGACAGCGGCATCGGAATAGCTAGCAGTGACAGGCAGATAGCCAAGTCTATGGCCATCTCAGCAGGTAGAGATTTCAAATTTTGTGTGCAAGAGCTTCAGGCCAAGCTGAATGATAAGATAGCGGTAATTTCCAGTACAGACGGCCTAGCAAGAGAGGTGTGTAAAGAATTACGTTTCCCTCGCGAGGCTGCACTAACGAGTGTGGCGTATCTCGGGGTAGATCAGTCTGGAGCCTCTCAACGTACTAGGCCGCACGCCAGAGATAAGCAACGAACACGATTTTCCAAGATGCGTCTCAGGCTCAGGAAGCACAAGAGACTTGCGCGTACAGTAGCAGGTTGCACCAGGAAGTCTTTTCAGCGAGTTTTGAAGACTGGTGTTTCCACGGGTGCTGCTTTCGGTACCGAGGTCCTGGGCCTAAACAATCTGGAACGGTTTAACTTTCGACGGCTTCAAAGCCGAGTGCATTCCCCCCAGCATGGAGGAACAAGTTTAAGTGCAAAAACGGTTCTTTTTGGAGACGAGAGTGCGAGGTCGGCGTTAGCTCCCGCGTTGCAGTGGTGTCGTATGTTGTGGCTGGCTCAGTCTAACCCCGACCGAGCACTTGTCTCCACGCATGATTTGTGCAGAATGTGGCGAGAAGCCAAAGCTAGCAGTCCCCGATCCTGGCATGCGAGCAAAGGGCCCCTCTCAAGAGCGAGGCTCGCAGCTTGCCGTGCAGGATGGGATGCACCCGATCCGCTCCTCTGGACAGACCACAACGGTCTACAAGTCAACATCGGTCAGTTGACTCCAGGGTTGCTTTTAGAGTTGCTCGAAGCTGGGCTACAGCGCCAGCATGAACAGGCCTTGGCGCGCAAGCTTGGCTTTGAGCAGGCGCACTGTGCGACGTTTGACCTTGTGCGCAAGCAGATTTGTGCCTCTAGCAGCAAAAAGTTCACACGATACCAACAGTTTTTAGTTCGGTGCTGTGCCTGCGATGCTCTTTGGACTGAAGAGCGAGCTCGACTCTCGGGGTACACAACCTCGGGTAAATGCAGGTGCGGCAGAGTAGACACACTGCACCATAGGTTATACACTTGTGATCTGCCAGAGGTCAGAGAGGCCAGAGAAGCAGCTGAGATTCCAGAGTCGTTCATTTTGGCAGGATGCGAGAGCACTGATCCGATTTATACCAGAGGGCTCTTCGTCTTTGATCCCAGTGAGGTTCCCCCCCCGTGTGCGTCGAGTGATTGTTGTGTTGTGGGGGGTGACGGCGAAGAGATCCCTCAGACTCCCGAGCAGGTGGGACAGCTTCTGGGGGAGCATCAATTGATGGAGTTAGCCGCGGATGGGTCGTGCACAAAACAAGCGTTGAGATGTCTTCGGAGGGCGGCTTGGGCCATCGCCCTGTTGCGGCCTGAGAGTGAAGATGTCCTGGCTGTTCTTCGAGGCCCCGTGGCTGGCTCTCTCCCCCAGACCCCTGCATTTGCGGAGCACCTAGCCTATGCACTAGCAGGGCAAGTTTCAGATCGTGAGACCCACGTAGGTTTAGATTGCCTTGCTGTTGTAACTACGGCTCAGAGGACTCTTGAGGCACAGACACGGTCCTCAAATAAGTATGCTGCTGTTCGCCTGTTTGCTCAGTCACTCCCAGGCACGTCGAATATAAGCCTCACTAGGCATGTGAAAGCTCACAGGTCGGATGAGGCCATCGCTGTGTTGCAGGGTGACGAGTTGAGGTATGCTCAGGCGAATAAAGCCGCAGATGCTCACGCCAAAATCGCCTTGACTATGCATGCTCGCCCAGACCCCAGTTTTTTGGACAAGGTCGAAGAGGCAGAGGTCAAGGCCACCAGGTTTATAAAATTGGCTGCAGCAGTGCTTCCGTGTTTTCAGAATGACAAGAGGTGGTCCAGGCCTCCCCGTAGCAGGCGGCCCCAGGATAAGCGGTGCAGTAGTTTCCATGAATGGGCCTCCACATCGGTTGGCCTCCAGTGCAAGCAGTGTTTGATTGTTGCGCCTCCTGGGGACTCGCCGCCGATGGACGGCTGCAAGGGCACCCCTGCATTCTTGCGTAAGCTTCTCGGGGATGCCAAGGGTCACCAGGTTGTTGCGGTCCAGGGCTCGGTTGCTGGAGGTGGCTCTCAGATCCCTGGGATCCCCACGAGGCGAGCGGTCCAGCAGTTTCTCTGTGTTCAGTGTGGGGGGTGGTCTCAGGGCCGTGGGGCCAAGTTGGGCAAAGTGTGCCTCCCCCCCACCAAGAAGGGAGTTGAAATTCTCCAGGCTTTCAGGAAAGGGCTCGGTCCCAATCCAAGGCTGCGTTCGGCTATCGATCGAGTGATTCCTTTCAGCCAGGTGGAGATCCAGGCCACCACTCGAGCAGAGGCTCGGGTGGTCACTAGAGTGCGGACGACGGCGTCTGTGGTGGCGACGACCACGATGATGACGCCCGCGCCGCAGGAAGGTTCCCCGACGGCCCAGGAGCGTCCCGCTCAGGAGCCGCCGACCTACGAGCGCCGCCTGTCGGCGCTGTTCGACAGGATCAGGGCTAAGGAGGAGGCCAGGCGAGGAATGCCCACGCCTCCAGCCTTGCCCTAACCCGTTTGTCTTTTTCTTTAGTGTAGTCATGTGACTTGTCCTTATGGCTGTTCTTTCTTTCTTTCCTCTTCTTCCTCCTACTTATGGTGGTGGTGGTGGAAAACAAGCCCATCAAGAAGCGCGGCGGGCCAGAACCGGCGGCGCGACACGCGAAGCCAAGATCCTCGACCGTATTCTGTCATGCCGACGTCTGCCCTGCGGCAGACACCGAGCCCACCTCGGCGCGCGCGCGCGTGTCTCCTGCTGGAAGAGCACGCGGGTCCAGGGCTCCAGCTGCTCGCGGAGATTCCCTCGGCGGGCCACCCGGGGGGGGGGCTCGGCGTCTCAGTCGTCGACGGCGTCTTGCTGCTGCTCTTCCTTCTCGAGTTCCCCGTATAACATAGAACCCCTGCTGCTCCTCCCTCCCCAGCCGTCCTCATCCCCATCGTTCCTCATCCTCCTCCTGCTCCCCCTCCTTCTCCTCCTGCTCCTCCTCCTCGCTCATCAACCTCCTTCGTGCTCCTGCTCCTTCTCGTCCTTTTCGTCCGAGTCATTATGGCGCTTTTGTCCTTCCTGCTCCTGCTCACCATCCTCCTCGAACTCTTCCTTGCAAGGCCACGCTAACGGCGTGTTTGGTTAACAGTGCGGTCGGGAACCTGGCTTTTGTTACACCGAACTGAAAAAACAAAAAAAAAGAAAAAAAGAAAGAAGGAAGTCACAAACCACCGTGTCCTGCATGTGAAATGCACAAATGTTTCGAGCGCGCACGACACAGCGGGTTGTAGGAAAGCACCAAACACGAGATCCCACAATTGGTTTGGCCACGAAATACGTTTTCCTACAACCGGTTTTCCTACATCGGCGTAATCTAACACACCGTTAGCATGTTTTCGGTCCTCATCGAAGCCGTCATCCTTCCCGCTTAGAGCGTCGAACTAATTTCAATGGTGTGTGTGTGTGTGTGTCTCTGTCTGTCTGTCTGTCTGTCTGTCTGTCTGTCTGTCTGTCTGTCTGTCTGTCTGTGTGTGTGTGTGTCTGTCTGTCTGTCTGTCTGTCTGTCTGTCTGTCTGTCTGTCTGTCTGTCTGTCTGTCTGTCTGTCTGTCTGTCTGTCTGTCTGCCTGCGTGCGTGCGTGCGTGCGTGCGTGCGTGCGTGCGTGCGTGCGTGCGTGCGTGCGTGCGTGCGTGCGTGCGTGCGTGCGTGCGTGCGTGCGTGGGTGTGTGGGTGTGTGGGTGTGTGGGTGTGTGGGTGTGTGGGTGTGTGGGTGTGTGGGTGTGTGGGTGTGTGGGTGTGTGGGTGTGTGGGTGTGTGGGTGTGTGGGTGTGTGGGTGTGTGGGTGTGTGGGTGTGTGGGTGTGTGGGTGTGTGGGTGTGTGGGTGTGTGGGTGTGTGGGTGTGTGGGTGTGTGGGTGTGGGTGTGTGTGTGCGTGGGTGCGGGTGCGTGGGTGCGTGGGTGCGTGGGTGTGTGTGTGTGTGCGTGTGCGTGTGTGCGTGTGCGTGTGTGTGTGTGTGGGTGTGTGTGTGTGTGTGTGTGTGTGTGTGTGTGTGTGTGTGTGTGTGTGTGTGTGTGTGTGTGTGTGTGTGTGTGTGTGTGTGTGTGTGTGTGTTTGACGCTGCCCCCCCCCCCCCCTCTGGGGCGTTTGCCCCCTGGGGGGGGGGGCAGCCTCTGACAGACACCGTTGCCGCTGGTGGGGCCCGAGATGGACGAGGGGAAGAGACGGACGGGGGGGCCCGAAACGGAGGGCGAAGGGGGCCCGAACAAACGGGCCGAGCGCAGGAAGGGAGGACACGAAGAGCGAGACCGGCGGGACGGCGGTGGCGACGCGCGCGCGTGCCACGCCGCGCGCCCGCGCGCCCGCGCGCGCGTGACAACATGCGCACGCGCGTGCGCGCCCCATCCCAAAGAGGGGGCGGCCAAGGATTAGGTCGGGCATGTCCTCCTACAGGCGGATCTGGGAAGAACGCTAACAAATAGTCTGAACACCATCAAACACAGCCGAACAACAATAGGAAGGTCGCCCCCAGACTACTTCTAAACTATCCTTGGCTACTCCTCCTGTCGAGGGACACGCCTGGCTTCAGACAAGGAGCTCCTGAAGCCTCGGAGGGGGGAGTGGGTGGGTGCGCGCACGTGCTGCGCAGGCGGCCCAGGGGGCATTGGGGCCCCTGGCGCCCCTGCCGCTCGCCCTGGGCCGCCGCCGCCGTCGGCCCGACCCGCGCCTGCCCCCCCCCCCCCCCCCGAGGGCCGGACGCCTCCGCCTGCGGGAGGTCGGCAGGCTTGCCCTTGATGGGGGCGACGACGAGGAGAAGTCGCGCTCCCGGGCGCCCGCGCCTGCGGAACGATGGTGGCCCCCGCAGCCCAGCTGGCGGACAGCACGCTGGTGGCACGGGTAGCACATGCAGCTGAAGGCGCGCCCGTGGCCGCAAGCGCGCTGGAGGTCGAGGGCACACCGGTGGGCCTCCGTGTTGGCGACGTTGGAGCCGGGTGGCCCCCCGCTCTCCCAGCGCGCCTGCGCACTGTCTCTGGATGCGCGGCGAGAACGATTCGAAGTACCGCTGCGCGCCGAGTGTCTGGGCGAGGTCTAGAGGCACCACGCATATATGTAGGTCGCACTCGCTGGTTGCCTCAACGAGTCGCTCGTCGAAGTCTTGGACCGAGGCCTGCCGGGGCTGGCGGGACGAGTCACTTCCGACAGCTGTAGGTGGGGAATATTTGCCACCGAGGTCTGGTACTGGTACGCATGCCAAGAGGTCCTTCGGTCTCGTGCAAGGTAACGGTGAACGCGCTGGCTGCATATGGCAGGCCGCTCATGCGACCCGTAGCCTGTCTGGCGGCTTCTCCGCGGGTGTGGTGCACGGGGCGTGCGTTTCCCGAGGACCGACCTGGAACTCGCTAAAGAAACTGAAACTGGCGCGAGTAGCCGACAGGTCTACGCTGGGCTCTGAAATCCTCATGTGGATAATTCCTGGGCCTTCCTGCCCAAGGACAGCATCCTCGTAGGAGCGAGCCTGGTTGTCCCCAGGGTCGTCCACAGTCTGCGTGACCTCCTGCGGCTTCGCGGCCTTGTCAGCGAGCTTGACGGCACGCGGGCTGATGCCCGGGTCGAGACGCTCGTGCCCGTCGAGCCGGGCAGGGCAATGAGAGGCAGGCCGACCGACCGACCCCGAGCTCTCCCCCCCCCTTCCAAGAAGATGGAGGGGCAGCAGCCACGGGGACGAATCGGTCAGCTCTTCTCCTCTTCTCTCATACCTCCTCCTTGTGCCAACCGAGACTGCGTAAGAAACCGATGTGCATTCAAAAAGGTTGTCGTTCCGCCTTTTAACCGTCAATTCCTGAATTCCTTCGTTCGAGCTTTTTGACTACCTACCAGACCACCCCAACCCAACCCGAAGACCCGAATTTCGGGTTGGGGGGGGCATGGGTTCCACACGTGTTTTTCTATGTTTCCCGACCCCCCCCCAACTGGAAATCGAGGGTAAATCTGAGCCTTCGGGTTGGGTTGGGGTGGTTTGGTGGGTGGTGACTTTTGGATTACCTCCTCCTTGTGCTCTGTGCTTTGGCCCGGGGTCGCCCTCCATGTATAGTCGGCGTGGAGCCGGTGGCTCGGCGCACAGCGGCGGCCCGCACGTCCGCCGAGGTCGCCTCTTCTATATAGGGGACAAACAGACCTACCTCGCTTTTGACCACCCTCGCTTCCAAGAGATACCAAGCGATGCCAAACCACGGCATGTACTTGCCAGGCCGCTTGACGAGGAGGCGTATGGTATGACTTGGTTTTTCCTGGAAGCGAAAGCGGGGTAGGCAATTCACGCTCTGACTATAGGCCGTCCGCCGTGGGGTGGGCGACGCCCGGCGCTGCGGTCGGTGCCGGGCGGGCATGGCCTGGACGGCGGGCGAGGGGGCCTGGACGGCCACCCAGACCCCTCGCGTTGGGAAAGATCACGACGGCAGGTTTTTGCTGTTCTTTCTGCCTCCGGGGGCCCCCCTCACCGGGCTCTGGGACCGTCAGCAAAACGACTCATGATGAAAAACGAGTCCCAGGGAAGGGGTCCAGATCTCTGGGGGTCGACGTTGTGAAAAAATCACGACGTCGGGGGTCAGGGTATGTACTTGGGCCCCTCCTGGCGGTGTTGGTCGGTGAAGGCCCCGGCGCCGTCACGGGCGCGATGCCACTCACGCCGTTCATTGCGATGCCCGTGGCCCCCCGGTCGTTCTTTCCGGAAGTGCTGTTGTCTTATACCGCTGCATCACTACGAAATTGATTTACCCAAGAATTGAAACGCCAAGTAAAATTTTACTTGATTTTTTGTAATTGCGCGGGTCATAGGGGGGTAGGCTGAGTGGACGGGTGCAGGGGCATTCCAATGTTCGACCCGTACGACACTGCGATAATGATACACACGCCCAGCATGCGTAGCCAGTTCGGGGTCGGCTTCTGTTTTGCGTTGTCGGCCCTCGCCGCGCTCCCAGCTACAGGCCGCATGCGTCGCCACCACTGGTGCGCGGGTCGTGGAGCAGGACAAGAACTGTGAAAGGCGACTCAAGGGTGGACGAATCCTACCCACCCGCAATGTCACGGAATCTGCGCCGCAGGTTCTGAATTGCAAGTGGCGGGGCCCGCCCACAGACAACGTGAAACGCGACCGCGACGGACGCGGTCGCCCACCGTGCAATCAAAGGTGGTGCCGCCAGGAAATTTGGCCCACTAGCGCGGCTAAGGCGCCCCAAGCCATAAGACGTCAAGCCATCATCCTTTCCCGGCATCCTTGGCTGCTGCCTCGGCCGTCCAAGGGTACCCTTGGCGGCGCATTCATCCTTGCCGTTTGGGGTTGAAGCCCGTTGCACGGCGGCGTCGCAGGGATGGGGGAGGCAAGGGTACCCTTGGGGATACTTCCGTATCCTTGCCCATGTTCTCGTTTGGGCGGGCGCATCCCCGCGCGTTTCTTGCCGCGTAATGGCGTTGCACGGCCCCTTGGGCATCCTTGCAGATTTTTGGGTTGTCGCCTTCTCCCCGATCTTGGGTCAGTTTTGACCCGGCAACGGTATATCTTCATGTTCCCCACGCCCCCTTCTTTGCCTCCCCCCTCCTCCCCCGCGGGAGCTTGTCGCCCGCTGCTCTGAGGCGCCCTTGGCCCATGATGGCATCCAGATTCAAAAATGTACCATTGGTTTTCCTCAAGCGGTTTCCGTGGTGACACGTGTCACCTGCTTTTCTTCTGAAGATTCCCTGGCTCATGTTGGCGCCGAGAATCGAACGATTACGTTTGGTTTTCTCCAAGCGGTTTCCGCGGTGACACGTATCGCCCGTTGCTTTTCTGAGGCTTCCTTGGATCATGGCGGCGTCCAGAATCAAAAATGCACCGCTGGCTTCCCTGCAGCGGTTTCCTCGGTGACACGTGTCACGAGTTGCCTTTCTGAGGCTTCCTTGGTTCATGTTGGCGCCCAGTCAAAAATGCACAGTTGGTTTTCTCCATGGGGCTTCCGCCGTGGCACGTGCCATCCAGACGGTCACATCCAGTTCGTCATTTGATGTCGTGTTTGCCTGTCATACCTTTTCTCCCGTGACACTTTTCCACGCTGGTCGGCGGCGTGCGGTTAACAACTTTTCAATAAGTAACCTTTGTCGATTTTCTTGTTCCCTGCTCCTCCCCTTCCGCCAACGAGCAGCTCACCAGAAGAGATCTTATAACAAATTGTGTGCGCATGCTTTCCACGCCACGCTACCCCAGCCCATGTCGTACTCAACGGGGTCCTGCCCTCCATTTTCGCTGGAGGCACTAGGTTCTATTACATCCAATTTTATTTAGACACTACGCTGGCTTCGTTTTGCACTAACGTGCCTTACCGCGCCCTTTCCAACCCCTACTCCTACACATGCTGTGATCAAGGTCAACCGCATCTCTGCAACTATCCTGCGCCGTACGATTCGTAGCATTAGCGTGGTCCGCAAACCTACCCCGCAGCTCATCCCACCTCACCCTGGCATATTCAAACGCCAGCCAGACGCTATCCACGTGTAACGGTGGTGCAAAGGGCGGCAAGACCGAGTTCGACGCGGGCGTCTCCCCAGGGTTCGACGCGTAGATTTCGTAACACACGCGGCCGCCATGGCGGCGTCCACGACGCAAATGTCACCGCGGTAGCACAGCGCAACTCAACGCCCAATCCGCATGCGCAGACCACGTGCACATGTCCTGCCCAATCTATCCAATGCCCGCTCCCCCCATCAGGCTTTGCTCTACACGGGCTCCTGCAACTAATCACAACTCTTGTGTACCAGTGCAATCTACCTCCTTACCGTGTCCAATGCACAGCCAGCGCTGCTCTTCTTCGTTTGCCGCGACTGTTAAGGCGTCGTTGCTATTTTGATGTGGATCGCCATATGCTTTAATGTATTCATCCTACGCGAACTTTACGGCGCGCCTGCATCGCGCAATTTTAGCCCCCCCGCCGCTCCCCCTCCCGCCCCTACCGCCACCCCTCATCCCACCCGACCCCGCTCCATCGCGACCCCGCTCTGTTCGCGCCCCCCCCCCCCCCGCGTCCGCGCGCAGCGCCCGTGCACAGCAGCGCCCGCGCGTGGCATCCGTGCGCGAATGTCCATGCGCCACGTCGGTGTGCCACGCGCGCGCGCGACGCCTACGCACAAGTCCCGTGCGCCGCATCCGCGCCACAACGCTGCGCCCTTCCCATGGTTCATGGCCACTTATGGAATTGCACCCGAGGCCCCAGTAGAGACGCTTACATGCGTCCGCGCCGCGCATCATGCCGCACCCTCGCACGGACCGCGGCCCCATAGGGGGCTCCATCTGGGCCCCCTGTGGCGACGTGGACATGCGTCCGCGCCACCGATTACGGCGCGCCCCATCACGCGGTTCGCGGCCCCACATGGCGCTCCACTTAAAGCACCCGTGGCGACGGTCGCACGCTCCTGGGCCACCCATCGCGGCGCGCCCTCGCGCGGTTCGTGGCCCCAGAAGGATCTTAACGAAAAGCTGCCCAACCATTGCGACGCTCTCCATCACGCGGCCCGTCGCCTCAGAAAGAGTTCCACCCAAGGCCCCAGTGGCGAAGTTCGCACGCGCGCGCGCAACCCATTGCGGCGCACCCCTCGCACGGTCCGTGGCTGCATCGGAGTTTTCACTTGAGGCGGCGTCGCACAAGCGTCCGTGCCGCCCATTACGGTACGCCCCATCACGCGACCCGTGGCCACATGAGGAGCTCCACCTAAAGTCCAAATGGCGACCTTTGCCCGCGCCATTCGCGGGCCCATATGGAGCTCCAAGCGACGTGTACTGCGTTTGGCCGCCTATGACGGCACGCGCACGTGCGGTTGCGCCGCCCATGGCGCTTGCGCCGCCCATGGCCCGCCCACCCACCCAGAGACCCCCGCCCAGCTCCACCCCCGCCACCACCAACCCACCACGACCACCGCCACCCCCACGCACGCCCCCCCCCACCACACTCACCACCACCGCTACCACCAACCGTCAACCACCACCACACAAACACGACACACACACACACACACGACCGGCACCACAGACACACACACACCACGCACCAAACACATCACGGCGCATCTATCGCACGGTTCGTGGCCCCATAGGGAGCCCCACCGAACGCCCCAGTGACACGCGCATTTGCGTGTCCACAATCGCGGTCCCATCATTGCACACGATTGAGCTCATGCCCAAGGTACAGTCGGAGTCCATTAGTAGGTCGGGCCTGCCAAATCAAGGGTACTCTGTGTCCTGTGCATCGCGCTTCGTGTCCTCTGCATTCCCCGGGCAAGGGTGCCCTTGTGTCCTGTGCTTTCCGCGGGTGTCGGCGGCTTGGCCCGCGGCGTTCTGGGCGCGTCGCGCCTCGGGGAGGTCGCGGCCCTGGTCAAGGGTACCCTTGTGTCCTCTCAGATTTGGGGGTTCGGTTCGCTTCGATGTAAGATTGCGGTTTCAGCGCCGCGCCGCCGGCGCCGCGGCGAAGGGTATATTCTGCGATGTCCTCTGAGTGCGGCCGCGCCGCCAGTGAACCAACGACGCGTTCACTCGAGGTCGCCCCCGCGCAGCAGGGTACTCCTGTGTCCTGTACTTGCCCAGCCCTGCAAGTTCATTCATCGTCGCGTTCGGGCAGGTCGCGGGGCGCGCAAAGGATACCCTGCCGCCCTGTGCATTGGCTTCTCTTCGGCGGGCCCCTGGGAACAGCAGTGGAGGCGCGCTTTTGGCGGAGTCACGCGGGCGCTCAGCCTAAGTCTCATAGAGCGTTCTGTATTGTTCCGAATAGAGAAGGCGCCGTGTTGGCTTGCAAGCTAGAGCGCGCGCGCGCGCGGACGCGCGCTGGCGCGCGCGTGAGGAGTTCTGTATGGTCCACAACAGAAAAGCTGCCATGTAATTTCAAAAACTGAATTTGACATTTCTGTGGCCCTTTAAGGAGGCCGACGGACGCACCGACTTTCCATTGTGGACAATACAGAAGTCCCCACGCGCGCGCGCGCGTGAGGAGTTCTGCATTGTCCACAATACAAAGACCGCCATGTAAGTCCAAAAGCTGAATTTGAAATTTCTGTGGCCCTTTAAGGAGGCCGACGAAAGTGTCGACTTTTCTATTGTGGACAATACAGAAGTCCCCACGCGCGCGCGTGCGCGCGTGAGGAGTTCTGTATTGTCCACAATAGAAAAGCCACTTTGTAACTCGAAAAACTGAATTTGAAATTTCTGTGGCCCTTTAAGCAGGCCGACGGAAATCTAGAATTTTCTATTGTGGACAATACAGAAGTCCCCACGCGCGCGGGCGCGCGTGAGGAGTTCTGTCTTCTGCACAATAGAGACGCCGCCCTGTAATTCCAAAACTAAATTTGGAATTTCCGTGGCCTTTTAACGAGGCCGACGGAAATGCAGACTTTTCTATTGTGAACAATACAGAAGTCCCGACGCGCGCGCGTCCGCGCGCGCGCGCGTGAGGAGTTCGGTATTGTCCACAATAGAAAAGCCGCCATGTAATTCCAAAAACTGAATTTGAAATTTCTGTGGCCCTTTAAGCAGGCCGACGGAAATGTCGACTTTTCTATGGTGAACAGTACCGAAGTCCCCGCGGACGCGCGCGCGTCCGCGCGCGCGCGCGCGTGAGGAGTTCTGTTTTGTCCACAATAGGGAAGCCGCCATGTAATTACAAAAGCTGATTTTGAAATTTCTGTGGCCAGTTAAGGAGGCCGACGGAAATATCGATTGTTCTGTTGTGAACAATACAGAAGTCCGCACGCGCGCGCGCGCGTGAGGAGTTCTGTGTTGTCCACAACAGAATAGCCGCCATGTAATTTCAACAACTGACTTTGACATTTCTGTGGCCCGTTAAGGAGGCCGACGGAAATGTCGACTTTTCCATTGTGGACAATACAGAAGTCCCCACGCGCGCGCGTGCGCGGACGCGCGCCAGTCCGCGCGCGAGCGCGCGAGGAGTTGTGTATTGTCCACAATAGAGAAGTCGCCATGTAATTCCAAAAACTGAATTTGAATTTTCTGTGGCCCTGAAGGTCGCCGACGGAAATGTCGACTTGTCTATTGTGGACACTACAGAAATCCCCGCGCGCGCGGGCGCGCGCGGACGCGCGCGCGTCGCGCGCGCGCGCGTGAGGAGTTCTGTATTGTCCACAATAGAAAAGCCACTTTGTAATTCCAAAAACTGAATTTGAAATTTCTGTGGCCCTTTCAGGAGGCCGACGGAAAAGCTGACTTTTCTATTGTGGACAATACAGAAATGCCCACACGCGCGCGTGAGGAGTGCTGTATTGTGCACAATAGAAAAACCACAACTTAATTCCAAAAACTGAATTTGAAATTTCTGTTGCCCTCTAAGGAGGCCGACGGAAATGTCGACTCTTCTATTGTGAACAATACAGACGTCCCCACGCGCGCGCGCGCGTCAGCGCGCGCGTCAGCGCGCGCGCCTGAGGAGTTCTGTATTGTCCACAATAGAAAAGCAACTTTGTAATTCAAAAAACTGAATTTGAAATTTCTGTGGCCCTTTAAGGAGGCCGACGGAAAAGCTGACTTTTCTATTGTGGACAATACAGCGGTCCCCACGCGCGCGCGCGCGCGCGTCCGCGCGCGCGTCCGCGCGCGAGGAGTTCTGTATTGTCCACAATAAAAAAGCCGCCATGTAATTCCAAAAACTGAATTTGAAATTTCTGTTGCCATTTAACGAGGCCAACGGAAATGTCGACTTTTGTGTTGTGAGCCATACAGAAGTCCCCGCGCGCGCGCGTCCGCGCGCGCGCGTGAGGAGTTCTGTGTTGTCCACAACAGAACAGCCGCCATGTAATTCCAACAACTGAATTTGAAATTTCTGTGGCCCGTAGGCCGACGGAAATGTCGACTTTTCTATGGTGAATCGTACAGAAGTCCCCACGCGCGCCCGCGCGTTCGCGTCCGCGCGCGCGTCCGCGCGCGCGCGCGCGTGAGGAGTTCTTTTTTGTCCACAATAGAAAAGCCGCAATGTCATTCCAAAAACTGAATTTGAAATTTCTGTGGCGCTTTAAGGCGGCCGACGGAAATCTCGACTTTTCGATTGTGAACCATACAGAAGTCCCCGCGCGCGCGCGCGTGAGGAGTTCTGTATTGTCCACAATAGAGAAGCCGCCATGTAATTCCAAAAGCTGAATTTGAAATTTCTGTGGCCCTTTAAGGGGGCCGACGAAAATATAGACTTTTCCATTGTGGACAATACAGAAGGCCCCACGCGCGCGCGCGTGAGGAGTTCTGTGTTGTCCACAACAGAAAAGCCGCCATGTAATCCAAAAGCTGAATTTGAAATTTCTGTGGCCCTTTAAGGAGGCCGACGGAAATGTCGACTTTTCTAGTGTGGACAATACAGAAGTCCCCACGCGCGCGCGCGCGCGCGTGAGGAGTTCTGTATTGTCAACCATAGAAAAGCTTATGTACTTCCAAAAACTGAATTTGAAATTTCTGTGGCCCGCTAAGGAGGTTTATTTTTTTTTGTGGACAATACAGAAGTCCCCACGCGCGCGCGCGAGAAGTTTTGTATTGTCCACAATAGAGAAGCCGCCATGTAATTCCAAAAACTGAATTTGAAATTTCTGTGGCCCTTTAAGGAGGCCGGCGGAAATGTCGACTTGTCTATTGTGGACAATACAGAAGTCCCCCGCGCGCGGGCGCGCGCGGACGCGCGCGCGTCCGCGCGCGCGCGTGAGGAGTTCTGTACTGTCCACAATAGAAAAGTCATTTTGTAATTCCAAAAACCGGATTTGAAATCTCTGTGGCCCTTTAAGGAGGCCGATGGAAATGCCGACTTGTCTATTGTGGACAATACAGAAGTCCCCACGCGCGCGCGCGCGCGGACGCGCGCGCGCGTGAGGAGTTCTGTTTTGTGCGCAATAGAGAACCCGCCATTTAATTCCAAAAACCGAATTTGAAATTTCTGTTGCCCCTTAAGGAGGCAGACGAAAACGTCCACTTCTCTATTGTCAACCATACAGAAGTCCCCACGCGCGCGCGCGTCAGCGCGCGCGTCAGCGCGCGCGCGCGTGAGGAGTTCTGTATTGTCCGTAATGGAAAAGCCGCCATGTAATTCCAAAAACTGAGTTTGAACTTTCTGTGGGCCCTCTAAGGAGGCCGACGGAAATGCAGATTTTTTTTATTGTGGACAATACAGAAGTCCCCGCGCGCGCGCGCGTCCGCGCGCGCGCGCGTGAGGAGTTCTGTATTGTCCCAAATACAAAAAAACCTTCATGTAATTCCAAAAACTGAATTTGAAATTTAAGGAGGCCGACGGACATGTCGACTTTTTCTATTGTGATCCATACATAAGTCCCCGCGCGCGCGGACGCGCGCGCGTCCGTTCGCGCGCGCGCGCGTGAGGAGTTCTGTATTGTCCACAATAGAAAAGCCGCCATGTAATTCCAAAAACTGAATTTGAATTTCTGTGGGTCTTGAAAGAGGCCGACGGAAATGTCGACTTTTCTATTGTGAATAATACAGAAGTCCCCACGCGCGCGCGTGAGTTCTGTATTGTCCACAATAGAAAAGCCGCCATGTAATTCCAAAAACTGAATTTGAAATTTCTGTGGCCTTTAAGGAGGCCGACGGAAATGTCGACTTGTCTATTGTGAACAATACAAAGTCCCCACGCGCGCGAGGAGTTCTGTATTGTCCACAATAGAGAAGCCGCCATGTAATTCCAAAAACTGAATTTGAAATTTCTGTGGCCTTTAAAGAGGCCGACGGAAATGTCGACTTTTCTATCGTGAACAATACAGAAGTCCCCACGCGCGTCCTCTCGTTTGCGCCGTCCGCGTCCGCGCCCATGTTCTCTGGTCTTCTGCCATGGCGACAGGTCGCTCTCCCGCGGAAGGGTGGTCTGCGCGTCCTCTCGTTTGCGCCGTCCGCGTCCGCGCCCATGTTCTCTGGTCTCCTGCCATGGAGACAGGTCGCTCTCCCGCGGAGGGTGGTCTGCGCGTCCTCTCGTTTGCGCCGTCCGCGTCCGCGCCCATGTTCTCTGGTCTTCTGCCATGGCGACAGGTTGCTCTCCCGCGGGAGGGTGGTCTGCGCGTCTTCTCGTTTGCGCCGTCCGCGTCCGCGCCCGTGTTCTCTTGTCTTCTGCCATGGCGACAGGTCGCTCTCCCGCGAGAGGGTGGTCTGCGCGTCCTCTCGTTTGCGCCGTCCGCGTCCGCGCCCATGTTCTCTGGTCTTCTGCCATGGCGACAGGTCGCGCGACCGCCCCCAGAGGGAGGTGGGCGCGCGCGGCGCATCATGATTTACTTTTCTGCGCGGTGGGCGGCGCGGCCTGTCGGACACCCCTGGTGTCCTGTCCGACGTTGGCCCCCCGTCGCGGGGGCGCGGGTCGGCCGCGGGTGACCGCGGTCGCGGCCCCGAGAGGGTACCCTTGTGTCCTGTGGTTCTGGGAGGTCATGTTGCCGCCGGAAGAGTATTGTGTCCTGTCGCGTGTCCTGGGCAATGGACTCTGCCTGTACGTCAAACTCCAGCCCCGCGCCTTTCCTCTTCCCCTCCCCCTCTCCCGCCCCCCCCCCCCTCCGCCCCTCCCCCAACCCGTCCCCCGCCCGTCTAATATGGGCGGGCAGGAGGAGAATTGAGTACGGCAGAGCAAGGCAGAGTCGGGGGCAAAGGATGGGGAGTCATAGGTCACGAGAGAGCGCGCCGTGCCAGCGTGGGATGATCTGTGGGCGCATGCAGTATGAGGTGCAGGTATCTGAGTTCCACTCGCCCACGTTTTGCGACCCCACGGGTGCCCTCGAGCACGCGCCTCTGCCATCCTGGCCGCGCGCGTGCGATCTCCAGTGTTGGGCCACCCTCTGGGAGGGCAGCCCTTGGCCTCTTCGCGCACGCCCTGGCCCATGTTGGGGCATCGCGCGCGCGCCCGCAGAACGGGGCGCCCCGTGTGCCCAAGCATTCCGCGGCCGCGCCGCCTGGTACTTGCGGCGGTATCCTACTCGTGGCGGGGGAAAAAGAGGGGAGAGGCTCTGTCCGTCGGGGCCGCTGGTGGCGTTCAGCGTTAAGCGGCACTCGGCCACCGGCAACGAGGGGCGCCGTGTCCGAATGCGTTTCTGGCGCACGTGCCCATGTCTTCGAGGGGGGGGGGGGGGAGCGGGGGGGCTAGGTCGCCCGTGCGCCGACAGGTGGCGTCCACCCGAGAATGCGACAGTGGAGCGCTCGGTGGCACAGGGCAGCGCATCGCGGCTGCGCGAGCGTTGCGCCGCGGCTGGGGCGCTGGGCCCGCCCGCCAAAGTTTCGAAGGGGGGGCGGCGTTCCTCAATCGAAGATGCGAGCGAGCAAGGTGCGTCGCGGCGGAGAGAATCGCAGGGGCGTCGTCATGAGCGTTCTGTCCACCTACGTCGCCCGAGCACCTCGGGCCGCGCGCCTGGCGCGCGCACACCGCCAGCGGTTGGCGAGGGGGGAGGGGGGGGGGGGGCTGGTCGGACGCCCGCACCGCATGCGCCGCCGCAGCCATCAGCGCCGCCAGATGACGACGAAGCGCGCCGCAGCGCATGGCGCGCCTCGACGCCGCGCGACCGCGCGCGACGGCGCACGACGGCGTACGACAGTGTACGACGGCGTACGACGGGACGAATTCAAGCAAAATTTTGCTTAAATTTGCTTGAATTTTGCTTGAATTTTGCTTGAATTTTACTTGGGGAAGCATTTTTCTGAAAAAATGCTTTCCGATAGTAGAATTTTGAAAATTTGCTTGAATTTTACTTTGCAAGCAAAATTTTGCTTGAATTTTGCTTGGCAAGCAAAATTTTGCTTGAATTTTGCTTGGCAAGCAAAATTTTGCTTGAATTTTGCTTGGCAAGCAGAATTTTGCTTGAATTTTGCTTGGCGCGGCCCACTAAGCAAACTTCGAAGCAAATTGTGCTTGGTCGGCTGCGCCAAGCATCGATGGCGGTCGTGGTCTTATGTGGCCACTACCGCCATCGATGCGAACGGATAGCTAGTGGAAGGGGCGTAGCAACAACAAATGCTTGGATATTACTTGGGGGCAGCGCAAAGCAAATTTTAAGCAAATGTCTAGCAAAATTTTGCTACGCGAAGCAACATTTAAGCAAATTTCTAGCAAAATTTTGCTACGCGAAGCAAAATTTAAGCAAATTTCTGGCAAAATTCTGTTTCGCGCCTTCCACATCTTACCCGCTCACGTCGACTGCGGTCGTGGTCCTATATGACCACTACCGCCATCACTGCGCACGGAAAACGTAGTGGAAGGGGCGTCGCAACACTTTGCGTTTTACTTGGGGGAGGGGGGAAGTGTGGCAGCGCCAAGCAAATTTTAAGCAAATGTCTAGCAACATTTTGCTACGCGAAGCAAAATTTAAGCAAATTTCTAGCACAATTTTGCTTCGCCCCTTCCACATCTTACTCGTTCGCAGCGATGGCGGTCGCATCTGAGTTGCGCGGGGGGACGTGGGTGGCAGCGCCAAGCAACATTCCAGCAAATTTCTAGCACAATTTTGCCACGCGAAGCAAAAATTAAGCAAATTTCTAGCAAAATTTTGCTACGCGAAGCAAAATTTAAGCAAATTTCTAGCAAAATTCTGCTACGCCAAGCAAACAAGCAAGTTGTCCAGTAAGCTGTTGCTACGAATTGCGATTCGAACGCGCCCAATATTTCGCAAAGCACCCCCTCCTCGCAAAGGCCACCCCCCTTCCCCCGTCCTCCCGATGTCTGCAAAAGTCCTCACCCCACCTCCCCATGCCGATTTGCGCAAGGTCCCCCCCGCCCCCCGCCCCCGTCCTTCTGATTTTTGCAAAAGCCCCCCACCCCCCTTCCCCCCCGTCCTTCCGATTTTTGCAAAGCCCCTCCTCCCCCGTCCTTCCGATTTCTGCAAAGCCCCCCCCCTTATTCCGATTTGTGACTCCCGATCTTTGCAAAGTCCCCCCCCCCGTGCCGTCGGAGCCCATTAGTAGGTCGGGCCTGCCAAATTAAGGGTACTCTCGTGTCCTGTGCGTCGCGCTTCGTGTCCTCTGCATTCCCCGGGCAAGGGAACCCTTGTGTCCTGTGCTTTCCGCGGGTGTCGGCGGCTTGGCCCGCGGCGTTCTGGGCGCGTCGCGCCTCGGGGAGGTCGCGGCCCTGGTCACGGGTACCCTTGTGTCCTGGCAGATCTGGGGGTTCGGTTCGCTTCGATGTAAGATTGTGGTTTTAGCGCCGCGCCGCCGGCGCCGCGGCGAAGGGCACGTTCTGCGATGTCGCGATGTCCTCTGAGTGCGGCCGCGCCGCCAGTGAACCAACGACGCGTTCTCTCGAGGTCGCCCCCGCGCAGCAGGGTACTCCTGTGTCCGGTACTTGCCCAGCCCTGCAAGTTCGTTCATCGTCGCGTTCGGGCAGGTCGCGGGGCGCGCAAAGGGCACCCTGCCGTCCTGTGCATTGGCTTCACTTCGGCGGGCTCCTGGGAACAGCAGTGGAGGCGCGCGTTTGGCGGAGTCACGCGGGCGCTCAGCCTGAGCCTCATAGAGCGCTCTGTATTGTTCCGAATAGAAGAGACGCCGTGTTGGCTTGCAAACTAGAGCGCGCGCGAGCGGACGCGCGCTGGCGCGCGCGCGAGGAGTTCTGTATGGTCCACAACAGGAAAGCTGCCATGTAATTCCTAAAAACTGAATTTGAAATTGCTGTGGCCCTTTCAGAAGGCCGACGGACGCGCCGACTTTTCCATTGTGGACAATACAGAAGTCCCCACGCGCGCGGGCGCGTGCGGACGCGCGCGCGTCCGCGCGCGCGCGCGTGAGGAGTTCTGTATTGTCCACAATAGAAAAGCCGCCATGTAATTCCAAAAACTGTGTTTGAAATTTCTGTGGCCCTTTAAGGAGGCCGACGGAAATGTCGACTTTTCTACTGTGGACAATACAGCAATCCCCACGCGCGCGCGCGCGTGAGGAGTTCTGTATTGTCAACAATACAAAAGCCGCCATGTAATTCCAAAAACTGAATTTGAAAATTCTGTGGCCCTTCTGATGAGGCCGACGGAAATGTCGACTTTTCTATTGTGGACAATACAGCAATCCCCACGCGCGCGCGCGTGAGGAGTTCTGTATTGTCGACAATAGGAAAGCCGCCATGTAATTCCAAAAACTGAATTTGAAATTTCTGTGGCCCTTAAGGAGGCCGACGGAAATGCCGACTTTTTTATTGTGAACAATACATGCGTCCCCACGCGCGTCCGCGCGCGCGCGCGTGAGGAGTTCTGTATTGTCCGCAATAGAAAAGCCGCCATGTCATTTCCAAAACGGAATTTGAAATTTCTTTGGGCTTTTAAGGAGGCCGACGGGAATGTCGACTTCTCAATTGTGAACAATACCGAAGCCCCCAAGCGCAAGCGCGCGCGGACGCGCGCGCGTCCGCGCGCGCGCGTGAGGAGTTCTGTATTGTCCAATGGAAAAGCCGCCATGCAATTCCAAACGCTGAATTTGAAATTTGTGTGGCCCTGTAAGGAGGCCGACGGAAATGTCGACTTTTCTTTTGTGAGCAATACAGAAAGTCCGCACGCGCGCGCGCGTGAGAAGCTCTGTATTGTCCACACTAGAAAAGCAGCCATGTAATTCCAAAAACTGAATTTGAAATTTCTGTTGCCCGTTAAGGAGGCCGACGGAAATGTCGACTTCTTTATTGTGGACACTACAGAAGTCCCCACGCGCGCGCGTGCGCGGACGCGCGCGCGTCCGCGCGCGCGCGCGTGAGGAGTTCTGTAGTGTCCACAATAGAAAAGCCGCCATGCAATTCCAAACACTGAATGTGAAATTGTTGTGGCCCTCTAAGGAGGCCGACGGAAATGTCGACTTTTCCATTGTGGACAACACAGAAGTCCCCACGCGCGCGGGCGCGGGCGGACGCGCGCGCGTCCGCGCGCGCGCGTGCGTGAGGAGTTCTTCTGTATTGTCCACAATAGAAAAGCAAAGTTGTCATTCCAAAAACTGTATTTGAAATTTCCGTGGCCCTTTAAGGAGGCCAACGGAAATGTCGACTTTTCTATTGTGGACAATACAGAAGTCCCCACGCGCGCGCGCGCGCGTGAGGAGTTCTGTACTGTCCACAATAGAAAAGCCGCCACTTAACTCCAAAAACTGAATGTGAAATTTCTGCTGCCTTTTCAAGATACCGACGAAAATTTCGACTTCTCTATTCTGAACAATACAGGAGTCCCCACGCGCGCGCGTGAGGAGTTCTGCATCGTCAACAATAGAGAAGCCGCCATGTAATTTCAACAACTGAATTTGAAATTCCTGTGGGCCTTTAAGGAGGCCGACGGACGCACCGACTTTCCATTGTGGGCAATACAGAAGTCCCCACGCGCGCGCGCGCGTGAGGAGTTCTGCATTGTCCACAATACAAAGACCGCCATGTAAGTCCAAAAGCTGAATTTGAAATTTCTGTGGCCCTTTAAGGAGGCCGACGAAAGTGTCGACTTTTCTATTGTGGACAATACAGAAGTCCCCACGCGCGCGCGTGCGCGCGTGAGGAGTTCTGTATTGTCCACAATAGAAAAGCCACTTTGTAACTCGAAAAACTGAATTTGAAATTTCTGTGGCCCTTTAAGCAGGCCGACGGAAATCTAGAATTTTCTATTGTGGACAATACAGAAGTCCCCACGCGCGCGGGCGCGCGTGAGGAGTTCTGTCTTCTGCACAATAGAGACGCCGCCCTGTAATTCCAAAACTAAATTTGGAATTTCCGTGGCCTTTTAACGAGGCCGACGGAAATGCAGACTTTTCTATTGTGAACAATACAGAAGTCCCGACGCGCGCGCGTCCGCGCGCGCGCGCGTGAGGAGTTCGGTATTGTCCACAATAGAAAAGCCGCCATGTAATTCCAAAAACTGAATTTGAAATTTCTGTGGCCCTTTAAGCAGGCCGACGGAAATGTCGACTTTTCTATGGTGAACAGTACCGAAGTCCCCGCGGACGCGCGCGCGTCCGCGCGCGCGCGCGCGTGAGGAGTTCTGTTTTGTCCACAATAGGGAAGCCGCCATGTAATTACAAAAGCTGATTTTGAAATTTCTGTGGCCAGTTAAGGAGGCCGACGGAAATATCGATTGTTCTGTTGTGAACAATACAGAAGTCCGCACGCGCGCGCGCGCGTGAGGAGTTCTGTGTTGTCCACAACAGAATAGCCGCCATGTAATTTCAACAACTGACTTTGACATTTCTGTGGCCCGTTAAGGAGGCCGACGGAAATGTCGACTTTTCCATTGTGGACAATACAGAAGTCCCCACGCGCGCGCGTGCGCGGACGCGCGCCAGTCCGCGCGCGAGCGCGCGAGGAGTTGTGTATTGTCCACAATAGAGAAGTCGCCATGTAATTCCAAAAACTGAATTTGAATTTTCTGTGGCCCTGAAGGTCGCCGACGGAAATGTCGACTTGTCTATTGTGGACACTACAGAAATCCCCGCGCGCGCGGGCGCGCGCGGACGCGCGCGCGTCGCGCGCGCGCGCGTGAGGAGTTCTGTATTGTCCACAATAGAAAAGCCACTTTGTAATTCCAAAAACTGAATTTGAAATTTCTGTGGCCCTTTCAGGAGGCCGACGGAAAAGCTGACTTTTCTATTGTGGACAATACAGAAATGCCCACACGCGCGCGTGAGGAGTGCTGCATTGTGCGCAATAGAAAAACCACAATTTAATTCCAAAAACTGAATTTGAAATTTCTGTTGCCCTCTAAGGAGGCCGACGGAAATGTCGACTCTTCTATTGTGAACAATACAGACGTCCCCACGCGCGCGCGCGCGTCAGCGCGCGCGTCAGCGCGCGCGCGTGAGGAGTTCTGTATTGTCCACAATAGAAAAGCAACTTTGTAATTCCAAAAACTGAATTTGAAATTTCTGTGGCCCTTTAAGGAGGCCGACGGAAAAGCTGACTTTTCTATTGTAGACAATACAGAAGTCACCACGCGCGCGCGCGCGCGTCCGCGCGCGAGGAGTTCTGTATTGCCCACAATAAAAAAAGCCGCCATGTAATTCCAAAAACTGAATTTGAAATTTCTGTTGCCATTTAAGGAGGCCAACGGAAATGTCGACTTTTGTGTTGTGAGCCATACAGAAGTCCCCGCGCGCGCGCGTCCGCGCGCGCGCGCGTGAGGAGTTCTGTGTTGTCCACAACAGAACAGCCGCCATGTAATTCCAACAACTGAATTTGAAATTTCTGTGGCCCGTAGGCCGACGGAAATGTCGACTTTTCTATTGTGAATCGTACAGAAGTCCCCACGCGCGCCCGTGCGTTCGCGTCCGCGCGCGCGTCCGCGCGCGCGCGCGCGTGAGGAGTTCTGGTTTGTCCACAATAGAAAAGCCGCAATGTCATTCCAACAACTGAATTTGAAATTTCTGTTGCGCTTTAGGGCGGCCGACGGAAATCTCGACTTTTCGATTGTGAACCATACAGAAGTCCCCGCGCGCGCGCGCGTGAGGAGTTCTGTATTGTCCACAATAGAGAAGCCGCCATGTAATTCCAAAAGCTGAATTTGAAATTTCTGTGGCCCTTTAAGGGGGCCGACGAAAATATAGACTTTTCCATTGTGGACAATACAGAAGGCCCCACGCGCGCGCGCGTGAGGAGTTCTGTGTTGTCCACAACAGAAAAGCCGCCATGTAATCCAAAAGCTGAATTTGAAATTTCTGTGGCCCTTTAAGGAGGCCGACGGAAATGTCGACTTTTCTAGTGTGGACAATACAGAAGTCCCCACGCGCGCGCGCGCGCGCGTGAGGAGTTCTGTATTGTCAACCATAGAAAAGCTTATGTACTTCCAAAAACTGAATTTGAAATTTCTGTGGCCCGCTAAGGAGGTTTATTTTTTTTTGTGGACAATACAGAAGTCCCCACGCGCGCGCGCGAGAAGTTTTGTATTGTCCACAATAGAGAAGCCGCCATGTAATTCCAAAAACTGAATTTGAAATTTCTGTGGCCCTTTAAGGAGGCCGGCGGAAATGTCGACTTGTCTATTGTGGACAATACAGAAGTCCCCCGCGCGCGGGCGCGCGCGGACGCGCGCGCGTCCGCGCGCGCGCGTGAGGAGTTCTGTACTGTCCACAATAGAAAAGTCATTTTGTAATTCCAAAAACCGGATTTGAAATCTCTGTGGCCCTTTAAGGAGGCCGATGGAAATGCCGACTTGTCTATTGTGGACAATACAGAAGTCCCCACGCGCGCGCGCGCGCGGACGCGCGCGCGCGTGAGGAGTTCTGTTTTGTGCGCAATAGAGAACCCGCCATTTAATTCCAAAAACCGAATTTGAAATTTCTGTTGCCCCTTAAGGAGGCAGACGAAAACGTCCACTTCTCTATTGTCAACCATACAGAAGTCCCCACGCGCGCGCGCGTCAGCGCGCGCGTCAGCGCGCGCGCGCGTGAGGAGTTCTGTATTGTCCGTAATGGAAAAGCCGCCATGTAATTCCAAAAACTGAGTTTGAAATTTCTGTGGGCCCTCTAAGGAGGCCGACGGAAAACCAGATTTTATTATTGTGGACAATACAGAAGTCCCCGCGCGCGCGCGTCCGCGCGCGCGCGTGAGGAGTTCTGTATTGTCCCAAATACAAAAAAACCTTCATGTTATTCCAAAAACTGAATTTGAAATTTAAGGAGGCCGACGGACATGTCGACTTTTTCTATTGTGATCCATACATAAGTCCCCGCGCGCGCGCGCGTGAGGAGTTCTGTATTGTCCACAATAGAAAAGCCGCCATGTAATTCCAAAAACTGACTTTGAAATGACTGTGGGTCTTGAAAGAGGCCGACGGAAATGTAGACTTTTCGATTGTGAATAATACAGAAGTCCCCACGCGCGCGCGCGTGAGTTCTGTATTGTCCACAATAGAAAAGCCGCCATGTAATTCCAAAAACTGAATTTGAAATTTCTGTGGCTCTTTAAGGAGGCCGACGGAAATGTCGACTTGTCTATTGTGAACAATACAAAGTCCCCACGCGCGCGCGCGCGCGCGAGGAGTTCTGTATTGTCCACCATAGAGAAGCCGCCATGTAATTCCAAAAACTGAATTTGAAATTTCTGTAGGCCTTTAAAGAGGCCGACGGACATGTCGACTTTTCTATCGTGAGCAATACAGAAGTCCCCACGCGCGTCCTCTCGTTTGCGCCGTCCGCGTCCGCGCCCATGTTCTCTGGTCTTCTGCCATGGCGACAGGTCGCTCTCCCGCGGAACGGTGGTCTGCGCGTCCTCTCGTTTGCGCCGTCCGCGTCCGCGCCCATGTTCTCTGGTCTTCTGCCATGGAGACAGGTCGCTCTCCCGCGGAAGGGTGGTCTGCGCGTCCTCTCGTTTGCGCCGTCCGCGTCCGCGCCCATGTTCTCTGGTCTTCTGCCATGGCGACAGGTCGCTCTCCCGCGGGAGGGTGGTCTGCGCGTCTTCTCGTTTGCGCCGTCCGCGTCCGCGCCCGTGTTCTCTTGTCTTCTGCCATGGCGACAGGTCGCTCTCCCGCGTGAGGGTGGTCTGCGCGTCCTCTCGTTTGCGCCGTCCGCGTCCGCGCCCATGTTCTCTGGTCTTCTGCCATGGCGACAGGTCGCGCGACCGCCCCCAGAGGGAGGTGGGCGCGCGCGGCGCATCATGATTTACTTTTCTGCGCGGTGGGCGGCGCGGCCTGTCGGACACCCCCGGTGTCCTGTCCGACGTTGGCCCCCCGTCGCGGGGGCGCGGGTCGGCCGCGGGTGACCGCGGTCGCGGCCCCGAGAGGGTATCCTTGTGTCCTGTGGTTCTGGGAGGTCATGTTGCCGCCGGAAGAGTATTGTGTCCTGTCGCGTGTCCTGGGCAATGGACTCTGCCTGTACGTCAAACTCCAGCCCCGCGCCTTTCCTCTTCCCCTCCCCCTCTCCCGCCCCCCCCCCCATCCGCCCCTCCCCCAGCCCGTCCCCCGCCCGTCTAATATGGGCGGGCAGGAGGAGAATTGAGTACGAAGGCAGAGTCGGGGGCAAAGGATGGGGAGTCATAGGTCACGAGATAGCGCGCCGTGCCAACGTGGGATGATCTGTGGGCGCATGCAGTATGAGGTGCAGGTATCTGAGTTCCACTCGCCCACGTTTTGCGATCCCACGGGCGCCCTCGAGCACGCGCCTCTGCCATCCTGGCCGTGCGCGTGCGATCTCCAGTGTTGGGCCACCCTCTGGGAGGGCAGCCCTTGGCCTCTTCGCGCACGCCCTGGCCCATGTTGGGGCATCGCGCGCGCGCCCGCAGAACGGGGCGCCCCGTGTGCCCAAGCATTCCGCGGCCGCGCCGCCTGGTACTTGCGGCGGTATCCTACTCGTGGCGGGGGAAAAAGAGGGGAGAGGCTCTGTCCGTCGGGGCCGCTGGTGGCGTTCAGCGTTAAGCGGCACTCGGCCACCGGCAACGAGGGGCGCCGTGTCCGAATGCGTTTCTGGCGCATTTGCCCATGTCTTCGAGGGGGGTGGGGCGGGGGCGCTAGGTCGCCCGTGTGCCGACAGGTGGCGTCCACCCGAGAATGCGACAGTGGAGCGCTCGGTGGCACAGGGCAGCGCATCGCGGCTGCGCGAGCGTTGCGCCGCGGCTGGGGCGCTGGGCCCGCCCGCCAAAGTTTCGAAGGGGGGGCGGCGTTCCTCAATCGAAGATGCGAGCGAGCAAGGTGCGTCGCGGCGGAGAGAATCGCAGGGGCGTCGTCATGAGCGTTCTGTCCACCTACGTCGCCCGAGCACCTCGGGCCGCGCGCCTGGCGCGCGCACACCGCCAGCGGTTGGCGAGGGGGGAGGGGGGGGGGGGGCTGGTCGGACGCCCGCACCGCATGCGCCGCCGCAGCCATCAGCGCCGCCAGATGACGACGAAGCGCGCCGCAGCGCATGGCGCGCCTCGACGCCGCGCGACCGCGCGCGACGGCGCACGACGGCGTACGACAGTGTACGACGGCGTACGACGGGACGAATTCAAGCAAAATTTTGCTTAAATTTGCTTGAATTTTGCTTGAATTTTGCTTGAATTTTACTTGGGGAAGCATTTTTCTGAAAAAATGCTTTCCGATAGTAGAATTTTGAAAATTTGCTTGAATTTTACTTTGCAAGCAAAATTTTGCTTGAATTTTGCTTGGCAAGCAAAATTTTGCTTGAATTTTGCTTGGCAAGCAAAATTTTGCTTGAATTTTGCTTGGCAAGCAGAATTTTGCTTGAATTTTGCTTGGCGCGGCCCACTAAGCAAACTTCGAAGCAAATTTTGCTTGGTCGGCTGCGCCAAGCATCGATGGCGGTCGTGGTCTTATGTGGCCACTACCGCCATCGATGCGAACGGATAGCTAGTGGAAGGGGCGTAGCAACAACAAATGCTTGGATAGTACTTGGGGGCAGCGCAAAGCAAATTTTAAGCAAATTTCTAGCAAAATTTTGCTACGCGAAGCAAAATGTAAGCAAATTTCTAGCAAAATTTTGCTACGCGAAGCAAAATTTAAGCAAATTTCTAGCAAAATTCTGTTTCGCGCCTTCCACATCTTACCCGCTCACATCGACTGCGGTCGTGGTCCTATATGACCACTACCGCCATCACTGCGCACGGAAAACGTAGTGGAAGGGGCGTCGCAACACTTTGCGTTTTACTTGGGGGAGGGGGGAAGTGTGGCAGCGCCAAGCAAATTTTAAGCAAATGTCTAGCAAAATTTTGCTACGCGAAGCAAAATTTAAGCAAATTTCTAGCACAATTTTGCTTCGCCCCTTCCACATCTTACTCGTTCGCAGCGATGGCGGTCGCATCTGAGTTGCGCGGGGGGACGTGGGTGGCAGCGCCAAGCAACATTCCAGCAAATTTCTAGCACAATTTTGCCACGCGAAGCAAAATTTAAGCAAATTTCTAGCAAAATTTTGCTACGCGAAGCAAAATTTAAGCAAATGTCTAGCAAAATTCTGCTACGCCAAGCAAACAAGCAAGTTGTCCAGTAAGCTGTTGCTACGAATTGCGATTCGAACGCGCCCAATATTTCGCAAAGCACCCCCTCCTCGCAAAGGCCACCCCCCTTCCCCCGTCCTCCCGATGTCTGCAAAAGTCCTCACCCCACCTCCCCATGCCGATTTGCGCAAGGTCCCCCCCGCCCCCCGCCCCCGTCCTTCTGATTTTTGCAAAAGCCCCCCACCCCCCTTCCCCCCCGTCCTTCCGATTTTTGCAAAGCCCCTCCTCCCCCGTCCTTCCGATTTCTGCAAAGCCCCCCCCCTTATTCCGATTTGTGACTCCCGATCTTTGCAAAGTCCCCCCCCCGTGCCGTCGGAGCCCATTAGTAGGTCGGGCCTGCCAAATTAAGGGTACTCTCGTGTCCTGTGCGTCGCGCTTCGTGTCCTCTGCATTCCCCGGGCAAGGGAACCCTTGTGTCCTGTGCTTTCCGCGGGTGTCGGCGGCTTGGCCCGCGGCGTTCTGGGCGCGTCGCGCCTCGGGGAGGTCGCGGCCCTGGTCACGGGTACCCTTGTGTCCTGGCAGATCTGGGGGTTCGGTTCGCTTCGATGTAAGATTGTGGTTTTAGCGCCGCGCCGCCGGCGCCGCGGCGAAGGGCACGTTCTGCGATGTCGCGATGTCCTCTGAGTGCGGCCGCGCCGCCAGTGAACCAACGACGCGTTCTCTCGAGGTCGCCCCCGCGCAGCAGGGTACTCCTGTGTCCGGTACTTGCCCAGCCCTGCAAGTTCGTTCATCGTCACGTTCGGGCAGGTCGCGGGGCGCGCAAAGGGCACCCTGCCGTCCTGTGCATTGGCTTCACTTCGGCGGGCTCCTGGGACCAGCAGTGGAGGCGCGCTTTTGGCGGAGTCACGCGGGCGCTCAGCCTGAGCCTCATAGAGCGCTCTGTATTGTTCCGAATAGAAAAGACGCCGTGTTGGCTTGCAAACTAGAGCGCGCGCGCGGACGCGCGCTGGCGCGCGCGCGAGGAGTTCTGTATGGTCCACAACAGAAAAGCTGCCATGTAATTCCAAAAACTGAATTTGAAATTTCTGTGGCCCTTTAAGAAGGCCGACGGACGCGCCGACTTTTCCATTGTGGACAATACAGAAGTCCCCACGCGCGCGGGCGCGTGCGGACGCGCGCCCGTCCGCGCGCGCGCGCGTGAGGAGTTCTGTATTGTCGGCAATAGAAAAGCCGCCATGTAATTCCAAAAACTGAATTTGAAATTTCTGTTGCCCTTTAAGGAGGCCGACGGAAATGCCGACTTTTCTATTGTGAACAATACATGCGTCCCCACGCGCGCGCGCGTGAGGAGTTCTGTATTGTCACAATGAAAAAGCGCCAGTAATTTCAAAAAACTGAAATTTTGAAATTCTGGGCCCTTCAATGAGGCCGACTGGGAAATGTCGACTTTTATGTGGACAATACAGCAATTCCCACGCGGCGCGCGGACGCGCGGAGGAGTTCTGTTATTGTACACAATAGAAAAGCCGCCATGTAAATTCCAAAAAACGTAAATTTGAAATTTTCTGTGGCCCCTTAGGAGGCGACGAAATGCCGACTTTTTCTAATTGTGAACAATACATGGCGATCCCCACGCGCGCGCGCGTGAGGAATTCTGTATTGTCCGCAATCGAAAAGCCGCCATGCCATTTCCAAAACTGAATTTGAACTTTCTTTGGGCTTTTAAGGAGACCGACGGGAATGTCGACTTCTCAATTGTGAACAATACCGAAGCCCCCAAGCGCAAGCGCGCGCGTCCGCGCGCGCGCGCGTGAGGAGTTCTGTATTGTCCAATGGAAAAGCCGCCATGCAAATCCAAACGCTGAATTTGAAATTTGTGTGGCCCTGTAAGGAGGCCGACGGAAATGCCGACTTTTCTATTGTGAACAATACAGAAAGTCCGCACGCGCGCGCGCGCGTGAGAAGCTCTGTATTGTCCACAATAGAAAAGCAGCCATGTAATTCCAAAAACTGAATTTGAAATTTCTGTTGCCCGTTAAGGAGGCCGACGGAAATGTCGACTTCTTTATTGTGGGCACTACAGAAGTCCCCACGCGCGCGCGTGCGCGGACGCGCGCGCGTCCGCGCGCGCGCCCGCGATGAGTTTCTGTAGTGTCCACAAGGCGGGCCGCCCGCGTAACCATAGCAATTCAAAACATGAATTGCGAAAAATGTTGTGGCCCTCTAAGGAGGCCGACGGAAATGGCGACTTCTATTGTGGACAATGCAGAAGTCCCCGCGCGCGCGGGCGCGGGCGGACGCGCGCGCGTCCGCGCGCGCGCGTGCGTGAGGAAATCTTCTGTATTGTCCACAATAGAAAAGCAAACTTGTAATTCCAAAAACTGTATTTGAAATTTCCGTGGCCCTTTAAGGAGGCCAACGGAAATGTCGACTTTTCTATTGTGGACAATACAGAAGTCCCCACGCGCGCGCGCGTGAGGAGTTCTGTACTGTCCACAATAGAAAAGCCGCCACTGAATTCCAACAGCTGAATGTGAAATTTCTGTTGCCTTTTCAAGATACCGACGAAAATTTCGACTTCTCTATTCTGAACAATACAGGAGTCCCCACGCGCGCGCGCGTCAGCGCGCGCGTCAGCGCGCGCGCGCGCGAGGAGTTCTGCATCGTCAACAATAGAGAAGCCGCCATGTAATTTCAAAAGCTGAATTTGAAATTCCTGTGGGCCTTTAAGGAGGCCGACGGAAATGTCGATTTTTCTATTGTGGCCATACAGAAGTCCCCACGCGCGCGCGCGTGAGGAGTTCTGTATGGTACACAATAGAAAAGCCGCCGTGTAATTTCAAAAACTGAATTTGAGATTTCTGTGGCCATTTAAGGAGGCCGACGGACATGTCGACTTTTCTATTGTGAACCATGCGGAAGCCCCCGCGCGCGCGTGAGGAGTTCTGTATTGTCCACAATAGAGAAGCCGCAATGTAATTCCAAAAATTGAATTTGAGAATTTTCTGTGGGCCTTTAAGGAGGCCGACGGAAATGTCGACTGTTCTATTGTGAATAATACAGAAGTCCGCGCGCGCGCGTGAGGAGTTCTGTATTGCCCACAGTAGGAAAGCCGCAATGTATTTCCAAAAACTGAATTTGAAAGTTCTGTGGCCCTTTAAGGAGGTCGTCGGAAATGTCGACTTTTCTTTTGTGAACCATACAGAAGTCCCCGCGCGCGCGCGTGAGGACTTCTGTATTGTCCACAATAGAGAAGCCGCCATGTAATTCCAAAAACTGAATTTGAAAATGTAGATTTTTCGATTGTGAACAATACAGAACTCCCCATGCGCGCGCGCGTGAGGAGTTCTGTATAGTCCCTAATAGAAAAGCCGCCATGTATTTCCAAAAACTGAATTTGAAACTTCTGTGGCTCTTTGAGGAGGCCGACGGAAATGCCGATTTTTTTAATGTGGACAATACAGAAGTCCCCACGCGCGCGCGGACGCGCGCGCGTCCACGCGCACGCGCGCGCGTGGAGTTCTGTATTGTCCACAATAGAAAAGCAAACTTGTAATTCCAAAAACGCGCGCGCGCGTGAGGAGTTTTGTATTGTTAACAATAGAAAAGCCGCCATGTAATTCGAAAAACTGAATTTGAAATTTCTGTTGCCCTTTGAGAAGGCCGACGGACATGTCGACTTTTCTATTGTGGACAATACAGAAGTCCCCGCGCGCGCGGGCGCGTGAGGAGTTCTGTATTGCCCACCACAGAAAAGCCATTTTGTAATTGCAAAAACTGAATTTGAAATTTCTGTGGGCTTGTAAGGAGGCCGACGGAAATGTCGACTTTTCTATTGTGGACAATACAGAAGTCCCCACGCGCGCGCGCGCGTGAGGAATTCTGTATTGTGCACAATAGAGAAGCCGCCATTTTACTCCAACGACTGAATTTGAAATTTCTGTGGCTCCTTAAGGAGGCAGACGGCAATCTCGACTTTTCTATTGTCAGCCATACAGAATTCCCCCGTCAGCGCGTGAGGAGTTCTGTATTGTCCACAATAGAAAAGCCGCCATGTAATTCCAAAAACTGAATTTGAAATTTCTGTGGCCCTTTAGGGAGGCCGACGGAAATGTCCACTTTTCTATTGTGGACAATACAGAAAGTCCGCACGCGCCTGCGCGCGCGGACGCGCGCGCGTCCGCGCGCGCGCGCGCGTGAGGAGTTCTGTATTGTCCACAATAAAGAAGCCGCCATGTAATTGCAAAAACTGAATTTGAAATTTCTGTGGGCCTTTAAAGAGGCCGACGGACATGTCGACTTTTCTATTGCGAACAATACAGAAGTCCCCGCACACGCGCGCGCGTGAGGAGTTCTGTATTGTCCACAATAGAGAAGCCGCGATGTAATTCCAGAAACTGAGGTTGAAATTTCTGTGGCCCTTTAAAGAGGCTGGCGGACATGTCGACTTTGCTATTGTGAACAATACAGAAGTCCCCACGCGCGCGCGCGTGAGGAGTTCGGTATTGTCCACAATAGAAAAGCCGCCATGAAATTCGAAAAACTGAGGTTGAATTTCTGTGGCCCTTTAAAGAGGCCGACGGAAATGTCGACTTTGCTATTGCGAACAATACAGAAGTCCCCACGCGCGCGCGCGTGAGGAGTTCTGTATTGTCCACAATAAAGAAGCCGCCATGTGATTGCAAAAACTGAATTTGAAATTTCTGTGGGCCTTTAAGGAGGCCGACGGAAATGCCGACTTTTCTATTGTGAACAATACAGAAGTCCCCACGCGCGTCCTCTCGTTTGTTCCGTCCGCGTCCGCGCCAATGTTCTCTGGTCTTCTGCCATGGCGACAGGTCGCTCTCCCGCGGAATGGTGGTCTGCGCGTCCTCTCGTTTGCGCCGTCCGCGTCCGCGCCCATGTTCTCTGGTCTCCTGCCATGGAGGCAGGTCGCTCTCCCGCGGGAGGGTGGTCTGCGCGTCCTCTCGTTTGCGCCGTCCGCGTCCGCGCCCATGTTCTCTGGTCTTCTGCCATGGCGAGAGGTCGCTTTCCCGCGGGAGGGTGGTCTGCGCGTCCTCTCGTTTGCGCCGTCCGCGTCCGCGCCCATGTTCTCTGGTCTTCTGCCATTGCGACAGGTCGCTCTCCCGCGGGAGGGTGGTCTGCGCGTCCTCTCGTTTGCGCCGTCCGCGTCCGCGCCCATGTTCTCTGGTCTTCTGCCATGGCGACAGGTCGCGTGACCGCCCCCAGAGGGAGGTGGGCGCGCGCGGCGCATCATGATTTACTTTTCTGCGCGGTGGGCGGCGCGGCCTGTCGGACACCCTTGGTGTCCTGTCCGACGTTGGCCCCCCGTCGCGGGGGCGCGGGTCGGCCGCGGGTGACCGCGGTCGCGGCCCCGAGAGGGTACCCTTGTGTCCTGTGGTTCTGGGAGGTCATGTTGCCGTCGGAAGAGTCTTGTGTCCTGTCGCGTGTCCTGTGCAATGGACTCTGCCTGTAGTCCGATTTGCGCAAAGTCCCCGCTCGCCCCCGTCCTGTAGATTTTTGCGAAATCCCCGCCGTCTCCAATATGTGCAAAATCCCCCCCCCCATCGCCCCCCCCTCGCCGTCCTTCTTATTTTTGCAAAAAGCCCCCCCCCGCCCGCCCCCCTTTCCCCCCCCCCTTTCCCGTCCTTCCAGTTTTTGCAGAGCCCCCCCCTTTCCCGCCCCCGTCCTTCAGATTTTTGCCCCCCCCCCCCCCCCCCCCCCGCGGCTTTTCGATTTAACGACGCGCCCCTCCCCCCCCCCCCCCGCCCCTTCGCGATCGCCCCCCCCCCCCTCCCCCCCCCCCTCCGCCGATTGCGGAGCGGGCCTTTCCGCGTTATATTTCGGTGCGAACCTTGGCGGCACATCAGGCGCGTGCGCCTTGGCACCCCGTGCCCCCCCCCTCCCAGGCGGGCGAGCGGGCGGCTGCGGCGGGCAAGCGGTTGCGCATGTTGCGCCGGGGTGATTGGTCGAGGGCGCGGGGCCTTTCGGGGCGGCGACGCCGTCCGATGGCCGATCCCGAGCATGCCCGACGTGGAAGTGCAGAGGCGGGCAGCGAGCGATTGCAAGGCGCGCCGCGGATACGGGCGGGCGCCGTGGGCGAGCGGCAGGGGGCGATAAGGGGGATGGTTGGGCTTGGCTTGTGGCCGACAGGGCCTGATGGCGCGCGGGCTTGGCGGCGCGCGGGAAAGCGGCGGTGAACTGTCGGGGGGGAGCGGGGCAGCGGCGGGCGGGGCGTTGCGAACGGGAAGGGGGGAGGGGGGCACATGCGGGAGGGGGAAGGAGGCGGGGGGGGTTCTAGTTTGGTTTTGCCCTGCCAATGCAATCCATATTCCGATCGGGCGCTCCTCCCGCTCTACGTTCGCCATTCTTCGCCGACGGGCTCTGATTGCAATTGCCATGCTGGAAGACATCGTTGACGCGCCGCGGCGCAGCATCCTACAGCGTTGCCCCGTTGCCTGGGAAGCGTCGGGTTGCTTGTCGGCCCACAAGGCCTACGTCGCGATCGCGCGAGCCCAGGGCCGCAGTGCGTCTGCCCAACCCCGTCCCTTGTTCCAACAGGTTTGTGCACTTCTGCTATGCCCTCTGCTTTCCTGCTTTCCTAACACCGCATCAGTTCCCAAGGCAATTCTGCGTTGGGGCCCTCGGTCTGAAGCGACGGCGCCACGCGTCACCTTACTTCCCGCCCTCCCCCTCCCCCCAATCATCCCGCCACTGTCCTGCGCTCCGTGCGTCAATGTCGGCGCACCCCTCCACGCGCTTCGTGACCGCGTAGGGAATTTCATGCGAGTTCCCAGTGGCGACGTCTGCATGCGTCCGCGCCGCCCATTACGGCGCGCCCATCGCGCGCTTCATGGCCCCGTACGGATCCCCACGTAAAGCCCCCGCGGCGACGTTGACATACGTCGGCGCCACCCATGGCGACGCGCCCCCCACACGGTCCGCAGCCCCATGGGGGGCTCCGCCAAATCCACCCAGTGCCGACGTCCACATGCGTCCGCGCCGCCCGTAACGGCGCACCCCTCAAACGTTTCGTGCCGTCATGGGGAGCTCCGCCCAAGACCGCAGTGGCGATGTCACATGCGCCAACGCTCCATAGGGTGCTCCACCGAAGGCCTCAGCGGCGGCGTTTACATACGCCCGCGCAGACCATGACAGCGCACCCGCGCGCCGTTCGTGGCCACGCAGCGAGCTCCCTGTACGGCACCACCGGCGATGTTTGCATGCGCTTGCGCCGCCCATGACGGCGCGCCTGTCGCAGTGTTCATGGCCCCAAAGCGAGCGCCGCCGAAGGCCCCAATGGCGACGTGCACATGCGCCCGCGCCATTCATTACGGCGCACACTTCGCACGGTCCGCGGCCCCATAGGGAGGTCCACGTAAAGCCCCAGTGCCGACGTACGCACGCGCCCGCGCCCCCAAGAAGGGCACACCGCTCGCGCGGTTCGTGGCCGCGTAGGGAGCTCCGCCTATAGCTCCACTGGCGACCTCTGCGTGCACCCGCGCCGCGCATCACGGCGCACCGCTAACGCGTCCCGTGGCCCCACGGGGAGCCTCGCTTGAAGCCCCGACGGCGACGTTTACGCGCGCCCGCGTCGCCCGTTACGACGCGCCCCTCAGACGGCTCGTGGCCCATGAGGAGCCCCATCTAAGGCCCAAGTGACGACGTTGGCATGCCCCCCCCCTTCCCCGCCCCTTCCCCCCGCACCCTCCCATTCACTCCGCCCGCCCACCCACCGCGACCACCAGCATCAACACGCGCACACGCACGCACACACACGCGCACACACACATACCACCACCACCACCACCACCATCGCCACCACCACCACCACCACCCACCACCACCAGCACCACACTTATACACACCACACACACCAACACACACACACAGACACGCGCACGCACGCACACACACACCAACACACACAGACCACACACACACACACGCATTGTGGCGCACCCCGCGCGCGCTTCGTAGCCGCATGCGGAGCTGAAAGGGACGCGCCAGTGACACTTGCCGATGCGTTGCCCCGTAGGAGGTTTCACCGAGGAGGGTGTTCACAAGTGCTGCGCTCCCAATTGCACATGGTATGGCTTTTCGTCACGATGAGTATATACCAGCTCTACGTCGTCCTACTACCACATGCCACACACTGGTTTCACATGACTCTTTCCTGTTCTGGAGTACTGGTCGGTGCTCATGTGGGTTTCGCGCTTCGTTGCTCAGGAGCCAGTCGTACTCGATTCGCCTTCCGCATTACTGGAACAAACTTGCTCGACGCATACACTAACTCTCGTGTTTTCTCTAGTCTATTCCTACCCTATGGAGATTACGTCCAGTCTGCTGCTCTGTGACGCGTATCGGTACCCTGCTTTATTTTTATAATGTGCATACTCTAGCGGTGATGCGCTCGTTGTCTACTCCTCTCTTACTTAGGGAGGGGGAATAAGGAGGTGCCCGCGCCCATGTTATTGCTGTTTTGATTTGTTTTTCGCAGCCAACGAAATGTTCAGGATTGTGGCCTCACACGAAGTTCAAAATCTCACGGACGAGCCTGAACCACATGCAGCCTCGACGGGCGACGTTGCCGCAGTTGCTTGCTGCGACATGAGGCGGGCGTGGTTCCCACGCGCCACTCCAGCCATGCCGACCGTCGGCGCCGTCCTTCCCCTACTCTTCTAATGTCCCTCTGGCACATCATCATTCTCAATCGTATCCTCCCTGGTTCGATCCCGCCTCACATGTCTTCGGATCTCTCACATCGCCCACCCCCATTCATCAGCATCATATTTTCCAGCCTTCCCCATCGTGAACAAAAAACACCAAGTAAAATTTTACTTGATTTTTCAATTCGTATGTAATTCAATTCTGTAGTCGTTGAGCTATATGAGTGTGGCGCGAACCAAGGCTGAGGATGGCGGCAAGATCCCGAGCAGCTGCCAGCTGCTGCTTCCGAGCAGCCTGCTCCAGGCGGCATCTCGCCGCAGAAATGCAGTGGATCTCGGTGGTCATGTCGATGCAGTGGGTCTCCGCGGCGTCCGCAGGCAGGTCTCGACGGGATGTCGGTGTACTCGTAGCTGGCGGCGGGCCGCCGAGCGCGCCCTGAGCCCGACGAGGCCGGCGAGGCCAGCCGGGTTCGCGACTGACGCTGCCTGGCCAGGCGGCCGCCGGGGCACGGGCGCGTGGTCGCCCCTTGCCGGCCGGCGAGGCCCCCTGAGGGCCCGGGCGCGTGCGCGCGGCGCGCGTCCCTCTCCCCTCCCGCGTCCTCTGCCAATGGGCTCCTCTTGCGCTGGTCTGGCGCTAACATCGGCTGCCGCAAGCCTGCGGCAGGGGACGGGGGGGGGTGCGGAAACCCCCATGCCGCATGCGTGGCCCGACGCGGCCGCCAAGGCATGCCGCATGCCGGTGCCGCCTGGGCACCGCGGGCACCCGCCACCGCGCGGGCGGGGCGCCGCGCTGATCGCCACCTCGGGTGGCCCTGCCAGCCCGCTGCCCAGGCGCGGGGGGGGTTCCCCACCCTCCCCACCGCTGTGGCGACTCTCGTGCCCTTCCCTCCTCCCCCTCCTCCTCCTCCTCCTCATCCTCCTCCTCCTCCTCCTCTTCTTCTTCTTCTTCTTCTTCTTCTTCTGCTTCTTCTTCTTCTTCCTCCTCCTCCTCCTCCTCCTCCTCCTCCTCCTCTCTCCTCCTCCTCCTCCTCCTCCTCCTCCGCCTCCTCCGCCTCCTCCTCCTCCTCCTCCTCCTCTCCTCCTCCTCCCTCCTCCTCCCTCCTCCTCCTCCTCCTCCTCCTCCTCCTCCTCCTCCTCCTCCCTCCTCCTCCTCCTCCCCCTCCTCCTCCTCCTCCTCCTCCTCCTCCTCCTCCTCCTCCTCCTCCTCCTCCTCCTCCTCCTCCTCCTCCTCGACCAACTCCCCGTCCTCCGCCTCCTCCTCCCTTCCTCTTCCTCCTCCTCCTCCTCTTCCTCCTCCTCCTCCTCCTCTCCTCCTCTCCTCCTCCTCCTTCCTCCTCCTCCTCCTCCTCCTCCTCCTCCTCTCCTCCTCCTCCTCCTCCCCTCCTCCCCTCCCCTCCTCCCATTCCTTTTCCTGCTCCTTCTCCTTTTTCTTCTTTTTGTGAGTATTATTTTCCACTATTATGATTAACATCCACATCATCATTATTATTATTTTTAATACTATTATTATTATTATAATAATTATTATTATTAGTATTATTATTATTATTAGTATTATTATTTTTTATTATTATTCTTATTATTATTACTATTGTTATCAGTATTATTATTAATAATAATACTTTTATTTTTATTGTTCATATTCTTGTGAACAATCAACTGAATGTCAGTCCCGCTATTATGTGCTTCTTGCTAATATTTGCAATCGTATTATTCATCGTATGAATACGTAGTATTAGTTTTCGACTGATCGTGCTTCTTATTCGGTGTGGTAGTATTAAAGATTACGGACCGTCTACTTAATGTTATCGTGTTTCGTCTTGCTATTGTTGTTCCTCCTCTTCCCCCCAGCAGTCCGCAGCCTCCAGGTGCGCGAACTCAGTCCCTTCCGCCACTTCTCCTCGCCCTTCTGATTGCCCTCTCGTTGTCCCCATCCCCATCTGCCCCTGCTCCGCTCCAGCTCCTGGAACCACTGCCTTGGCCCCCGTGCAGACCTTTGAGTGCATGCTAACTGCTTGCCAGCTCTTTGCCCCCTTCAGCTAAGAGGTGTCATGCTTCGTCGGCCTCGCATTTCCAACACCGTTTGCCCCTAGTCTTCGTGCTCCTCCTCCTCCCCCGCCCCCTCTTTTTGCAATCGACCGCAACGCCTCAGAAAAGCAACGAGGCCAGGGCCAGCGACACGATGATGCCGACTGCGACGAAGTAAGCGTTGACGGAGCGAGACACCTCCCTCCCATACAGGCGCAACACATGGGAGTCCAGGCCAAATTGCGAGACCCAGGCCCGCGAAGCCGTGCGACAGCGAGATCACGGCGGCAGCCACTTACAATGCGCGTACCCGCTGTGTCAGGAATCCCCGAACCGAGAAACAATGGAAATGCCACCGCAGGCGCCCGACCCCGAGGCTTGAACAAACGAGTACTCCAGAAATACAGCGGCCCAACCAGTACGGGACCAAATCACAAGAAGAGCCGACTTTCACCATCACCAGGGTCGGGGGGCAGGCCGATAGGCTGCCAGAGCGGTCGAACAGGAGCACCGCGAAGCCACTTCCTTCGATAACCTGACGAGCTTGCCACCACGCCGACGCCCTGGATGGGGGCACGATGACCATCAGGAGGAACACCGCCTGCTGCGCCAGCGTGTTGCTCTGTCTCTTGACGCACGTCACGTACAGCTCGAGATGAAGAGAGGCCAGGCCCATCTGAGACGTCCGAACACGAAGAGAAGACCAATGCCCCGCAGGCGCATCGCATCCCAGACTCCTCCTTGACGAGCTCGATGGGGTAGAACGGCCGACCGAGCTTCGGCACGAAATAGGGGGCATCGACAACCATCGCGAAATCGAACGGCGGCACCGCGGGCGAAGGAACAGCCATCCCGACTGTGTCGAGGATCGGATTCGGAGGTGACCGCGCTCCCGAACGGGGGCCGCGCTGGGCCCGCTTGAAGTCGGCCACCGGGCAGCGCCGAACGTCGAGTCCCTCCGCCTCGGCATGCAAGGCGACGTTGCGCCTGAGCTTGTCCTCGAAGCTGGGGATGCGGCCCGCGACCGGGCGGCCAGTGCGGGGAGGCCCGCGAGGACCCTCTGCAAGATGGCCTCGTCGCCGACGAGCATCTCGAGGACCTGCAGCACCTCGTTCCTGTCCTGCACAGCCGCATCCAGGTCTGCCTGGAGCCGAGAGATGAGCCGATCTGCAGAAAAGCGTGCGTGCTCGCTCGCACGTGACCTCCGCGATGCACGAGTCGAGCCGATGGCGCCACCGCATGGGGCGCGTCCCGCTGCCATCACTCCGCGAGCCCAAAACCCCCATCCCCCCCGTCCCTCACGCCCCCCCGCCGCGTTGCCCCGTGAGCTGGGGTCGCAGGGTACGCCGAGGGGCAGGGTCCAGGAGGGGGGGGCTTACGGAAAGGCATTCGCCAAAATCCAAAATGGCTACGGAGCTCCCCTCCTCCTCCTCCTCCTCCTCCTCCTCCTCCTCCTCCTCCTCCTCCTCCTCCTCCTCCTCCTCCTCCTCCTCCTCCTCCCCCTCCTCGTTACCCCGCTCGCCCTCACTCTCCCATCTTCTCCCTGCCCAGGAGGCGAGGCGCGGGTTCCCCTCGCGCCCCCTGACTGGCTGAGACCCCCCTCCCCCCTGGCGTCTCGCCTCCACGCCGACGGGACGAAGGCCGTTCCCCTTCCCCCGCGATCCCCTCCTGCGATGAGATCTGAAGCTGGGACGGCCCGCCTGAACGCCGACCTCCTCCTCCTCCTCCTCCTCCTCCTCCTCCTCCTCCTCCTCCTCCTCCCTCCTCCTCCCCAGGGGGCGTGGGGGGTCTGTCCCCTGTGCTGCATCCCCAAGAGGTTTCCAACATTCACACGTCGCAGTCCTGCGAGAGCAGACCGGAAGGTCCACTCACATTCTGCGGCATCGTCCGGCTCTTGAGCCCCGCTCCAAGGTTCGCCTCTGAGCCCACTCGGAGTCTGAGTCCACCCTGCCGTCGAGCGGGCGGGCGGTCCAACATCGTTGATGAGTCTTGGGCTTACACTGGTCCTCCACCTCCCCCTCCTCCTCCTCCGCCTCCTCCTCCTCCGCCTCCTCCTCCGCCTCCTCCTCCTCCTCCGCCTCCTCCTCCTTCTCCTCCTCCTCCCCCCCTCTGAGCCCATTCGAAGTCTGAGTCCACCCGGCCATCGAGCGGGTGTGATGAGAGGTTTGGCTCCTTCGGTCGCGGAGTGGTCGCGGTGCCGGGCCCGCTCGGCGGAGGAAGGCCTCAGCGAAAGAATGGGCCGCGAAGACCTTGGGGTGGCCCTGCCACGTCTGCAGAGCTTGTTGCACGCTGGTGCTGGGGCCAAGATGGCACCAGCATGCCTTTTATCTCTGCCCGGGACCCAGGAGGAGGCTGAGCACGATGCTGGGGAGGTGGATGAGGAGGAGGAGGTGAAGGAGGAGGAGGAGGAGGAAGGCCATGAAGACAGAATCGCTCCAGCCTGGCAGCACCACGGTCGGCCTGAATGTGTCCGAGAAGCCTCCATCGGCGTCAGCCGCGGCACCTGCGCGCGGATTGAGGACGAATCAGTCTGGTAGATGCGGCTGCGTTCTCAAGAAAGAAGCGGCGGCGCTCTTGGTGCTCTGGCAGCATGGTTGAACGCACGACGACTGCCAAGTCGGGGGGTCAACGGAGGGACTGGCTCTATGCCGTGCCACAAGCTCTGCATCGGCTAATATCTTCGCACCTGCCAACGCAAAACGGTGAAATTCGATGAGTTCCCTTTTGGAAAGAAAGACTTGCACCGAACCTGCGTTGGCGGTCGTTCCGCGACCGCCCCACACGACCTGCTTGCGACCCGCTCCACGATCCGACGGCGACCCGTGTGCGACCCACCGGGGGCCCGCCCGCGATGCGCGCATGCCACAGCCCGCGCCTGCTGCAATCCACGTCCGTTGCGAATCCGCATCGTCGCTCTTCTCCGCGACTGCGATCATCGTGCTACCTAAAGGAACCCCACCAAAAGAAACGAAGGGGGCTTTTCTGATCAAGGCGGGCCTAGGCCACAAACAGGTTCCACGACACGAATCTCAAGGACGGCCCGACAACTCGAGCCCTTCCTGGGGCCCAGGCGGTCCTTCTTTGAACGTCTTGACAATACCCTGTAAGCGGCACCAAGCTCAGACTACAGTCAACCCGTATGATAAGGATGCGCGGTAAGGATGCAAAGACCTTGGATGGCCATGCTAACGTTTTTTCGATCGAGGCTGGCCAGCGAAAATCGCTCAGGATGGGCCGAAAGGGCAAGGGTGCAAAGACAGCCTTGGAAAGATTGTCCATCCTTACTATGCGGGTTGACTGTACCGTGGGCGCCGTCCACAGAACTCAGCATGGGCATCGCAACCACCTTGGTGAACTTGGACACTCACGAGGGCAGACCGTATGACCCCGCAAGCTGTAAAAGCGCGTTTCTTTATTTGGCGATGATGGGCGTTACAGGGGGGGGGGGCGGCGGGGCGGGGTATAATGTAACGCCCCCACAGCCGCGCCCGCGCGCACGACGACGATAAGCGACGAGCGACGAGCGACGACGACGACGCGAGCAGCATGTAGGTGGAGACCTGCTCACAGCGCCTGTGTACACCAGAATGCTCGCGTGCACCACAGCGCGCGTGTACACCACATTGCCTGCGTACACCGCAGCAGCCGTGTGCGACGCAGCGCCTGCGTACACCGCAGTGCTTGCGTGCAGTGCAGCGCCGGTGTACACCACAGCGAATGTGTAACACCACAACAACCATGAGCAACACAGCGCCTGTGTACACCACAATGCTTGCGTGAACCGCGACGCCTGTGCACACCACAGCGCCTGTCTACACCACAGCATCCGCGTGCACCACAACGCGCGTGTACACCTCAGTGCCTGCGCACACCGCAGCAGCCGTGTGCGACGCAGCGCCTATGTACAACACAGCGTTTGCGGGCACCAAAGCGCCGGTGTACATCACAGCGAATGTGTAACACCGCAGCAACCATGTGCAACACAGATCCAGCGTACACCACAATTCTTGCGTGCACCGCAGCGCCTGTGCACACCACAGCACCTGTCTACACCACAGCATCCGCGTGCACGCAGCGCTGGCGTACACCATAGTGCCTGCGTGCACAGGACAGGTAGAACGAGCATGTAGCTGACTCGCTGAGGATTTGCTACGCACAGCTCGACGCCACGCCAGAGAAGCGCTGATAATAGAATGCGACGTTCTTCCCTCCTCCCTCCTCCGCAACCTCCACCTCCACCTCCACCTCCTTCTCCTCCTCCTCCTCCTTCTCCTCCTTCTCCGCCTCCTCCTCCTCCTCCTCCCTATGTGGATCCCCATGCCCGGAGCGCACAGTGGGGGTAGGGGCGTTACGTTATAGGGAGGGGGGGCGGGGGCTATAAAGCCCATTATGCCCCAAGCAATAAAGAAGCACGTTCTCATTATAGGCACAGAGAGCGGGAGCGCACAGAGAGGCGACAGAAGACGACGCACAGGATGGTAACGAGCATGAGGGCGAGCACGTGCATGGAACGGGGCGTAGGAGTGGGGGAGGGGGGAGGTGGCTCGCGGGGACCAGGATGAGGAAGAAGGGGAGCGAGAGAAGACGGCGGGAGAGGCAGCAGGAGAAGCGGCATGGTGGGGGAGGCTGTGATGCATAAGTGCTTGTGCATGCATACTTTTCGTACGTCAGTGAATCATTTCGACACCTGTGTGGAGGCGGCGACGCAACCAGCGGGCAGTGGACCCGTGGACGCCCGAGAGCCAGACTCGGTGACGGAGGCAATGAGACGCAGGATGCGGTCCTCGTCATCGTGCGCCTGCTCGTCGTAGTCGAGCAAGGGGACCCAGGACCCCCGACGTCATACTTCTCATAACGCGAGGTCTCGACCCTTTCCCTGGGGCCGCTGCTGCATCCCTGTACTTCCAGTCTCGGGGGGCCCAGCGAGGGACCCCCGAGTCTGGAAGTACCAAAAAAACCGTTCGTTATGTGTTCTTCGCGACGCGAGCGAGGCAAGAGGACGAGGGAGGAACCTGTGCTGGTATTCGCGATAACGTCCGTTACCACTCCAGCCCCCCCCCCCCCTCCCCCCTAGTCACATCACGATGCGTGCCGGCGCCGACTGAGAATCAGCCATTCCTCGGCATCCCACGACGGCGCTGGCGCGAATCGGGACGCGACAGGCACTCCCCGCCCCAAACCTGGTCACGCCCCTCGCGGGCAGGGGAGAGGAACACATTGCCCAAAAGGAAGGAGGAGGACAAGCTAGAGTGCGTCCACGATGCCCGAACGCAAACGCTAAATGAAAAGGAGGGATGGACAGGGGCTGACAGCCAACCACTATCGCGGTGGTTTGCCCTCCCGCATCCTCTCGATACGGTGTTTCTGCACCGCTAGGGTCGGGGGGTGGTCCGAGGAGGAGGGGCGGGAAATAAAACGCGAGACGGCCAGGAAAACAAACGGGTCTTACGCGAGATGGCACAGCGACCCGACGCCGCAGCTGGCGCGGGCCGCCAGCATCAGAAACGGGGGTGCTTACGCGCCCTCGTACGCGGGCACCTTGCGCGCGAATGTCCGCGCAAGCTGATCAGTTTTCCTGCGTCCCTCGAATCAAAGTAAGGAGCTCGACCACAACAAAAACTTCCACGAGAAACCCAACCCCGAGACACCAGGATGTCCATTGACTCTTGGCGTGAGAACGTCACACCTTCCTTAGCGAAACCATCGAAGCGCCAAAAAACACCCTGGAGGCAAACAGGGTGTTTCTTGGCATGGGTTTCCACTGTAAATGCCCTCTTACGCGGGCAGTTTACGCGCGAATGTCCGCGCAAGCGAAGAAGATTCTCTGCGTCGCTCGAATCAGGTGGAACGAGGACGAGGACCAGAACGAAGCTCAAAGTCGGGCGCGTCCCCCTACAGGAAGACCATTCAAGGATAGCAAAAAATGCCTGGCGACGACTGTTCGTGTCCTTCGTGCAACAAGTATGTTTGACTAGTGTCGGCCACCGGGCTCCTGCCGAAGGCGTCCCTTTGCAAGAGCTTCGGCTTCGGCACCGCCCGTATCCGAGGCTGTGCCTCCTCTCGGCCTCGCGCTGAGGCTCCGCCGCTTCCTCCCTCCCCTTCTCTGCCGGATTTCAAGCTGGGCGCTGCCTGCTTGGCTTCGACCGGAAGAGGTGCGCTCTCGACCAGGAGGAGGAGGAGGAGGAGGAGGAGGAGGAGGAGGAGGAGGAGGAGGAGGAGGAGGAGGAGGAGGAGGGAGGAGGAGGAGGAGGAGGAGGAGGAGGAGGCCTGCTTCTTCCAACCTCCGCCTGCAGGACGACGTGCCAGACCTACGGCGAGGCCCCGCGCGCGGAGGGCGGCGGGCGCCTTCCGGCGGGCCGCGGGGCATGCCGCGCGGCCTCCGCGGCCCCCGGGGATCTCTCACAGCTTTCTGCTCTTTGCTGCGGAGCGCGGCGGGATGCCACGGGGGCCCCAAACATCAAGGGGCCCAGGGACACATAATTGGAGAAATATACACACAAACTCCAGGATGGCCAATCTTTTCCCATAGCTTCGGGGTTTTCCTCTTCCCGCCCACTTCCCAGGTTTTCCAAGGTTTTCCTGGGAGCCGACGATTCAGTCTGTGTGTTCCCCCTCCTGAGATGTGGCGGCGAGCGAGGGGGCTCGCTGGCCTTCTCAGAAGGCTCGGAAGCTCCCCGGCCTTCTGAGAAGTTTCCTCAGCCTTCCCAGAAGACACGAAGCCCCGCCGCCTTCTGAGAAGGCCTTCTCCTTCTCGCTTCCCCCTCTTGCTCGTCGCCGAGAGCACACGGCGGGCTCGTGCCGTGACTTCCGGGCGCTGGTCTCGGAAGCCACGCGCCACCAGTCAGCATCGACTCGGCAACTCGCACCGACTCGAGATGTGCCCCGGATCGGGCCGCCCCGTGGCGTGCAGACCCGGGCGCTGGCCTCGGAAGCCCACGTGCGATCCGTCGGCATCGAATGGGAAATCGGATCGGATCGACGGGTGCGTGGCACCGGGCCGCGCCGGGGCGGAATCGCGATCGAATCGCAGCGGCTGCGCCGGGATGCACAACAACGCCAAGCATCGAACCGCATCGGATCGCCGGAACTGCCGGGATCGAATCGGATCGGGCCGGCGGAATCGATCTCAAATCGTATCGATCGGACCGTAATGGGCCCTGTGGAACGCAAGACGAAGCCAGGACGAGGATAACATCGGGTGAGAATGCATCAAAAATCTCTCAGATCTGGCGGCTCTGGAAGCTGCCTCGGGCGCCGTGGCCTTCTCGGAGCGTTCCAGAACGCTCTGCAAACACTCCGGAACGCTCTGTATTTCGGACGCATTCCGTCTATCCTCTTGTCCCTGGAGGCCCCCTCGAGTGAGTATTCCCTGTGGCCTCCAGAGGAGGGGGCCATGCCAAGAAGCCTCGATGTACTCGAGCCCGCACCCAGCGATCTTAGATCCTCGAGCCTGAAGCTGACGATCCTCGACGAACGGGAACGAACACATCTGCCTGGAGTCGCCGATGCATCGCCGACAGATCGGCGAGAGGCCCCCGGTAGCAAAACCTCACGTTCCGGTGCGGGGTGGGCGGCGACGACGAAGAAGACGACGACGACCACGACGACAACGAAGGCGACGACGACGAAGACGACGACGAAGACGACGAGGGGCAACAGGTGGTAAGAGGGCCTTTGGGGGCCGATCATTCCCCATTGCGTCAGGCTGCCCCCGCAGACATCCTCTACTGGCCATCCCTCAGACGTCCAGTCCCCGTGCTTGTGTCAATCTCGTGCGGGGCTTTTGTTGTTAGGGTGCTCGAGGATGCTCCTCAATGGTCCTCGCCGAGGAAAAAATGCACACGCCCGAGCGACGCCAAATTCAATAAGTTGTTGTTTGAATTCGGGGATCTTCTGATCCGGGTCAATCCAGACCCAGGTCAGGCAGGCCTTGCAGGATCCTGCAGGATCCGGCACCCAAACCTGGGTCAATGCAACCCTGGCGCTGCAGGATCCTGCAAGATCTGGCGCTCCGACTGACCCCCCGTTTGCACCGACCTCTGTCTCTTGGGACCCGATGAATCCTCGGCCCCCTTCCCCCGGGGGGGCTCCCATCGCCTCGGCCCCCTCCTGCTGGCCCCGAGCGAAGCCCGAGAGCGGCCCCCCCCCCCCGGTCGCGGACCTCGAGGGACACAGCGCCGGGACGGAACACGCGGGGCTCCTCGGGGTCTGGGCCTGGCGCTGCCCCTGCCTCGGCGGCGGGCGATGGGGGGGGGATAAGCGAGGAGGCGAGGGCCTCCTCGGAAGCCGGCGGTGATCTGCGTCTCCGGGGAAGGCTTAAATTATAGGAGACTTCCCAGCAGGCCGGGGGACCTCCGAGCCTTCCGCGCCTTCCGCGAGGAGGCCCGCCGCTCCTCGCCTCCCCTCCGGGCCCGCCGCCGGCTGGCTCTCGCCACATCGCTCGGACGCGCCCTCCCTCGTGCGTGCTTCGGCCTCGTGCGCTCCCGTCTCGCGCGATGCCTCAGGCGCTGCTCCTCGAGGGGCCCTCGCCGTTGACAAAGGGCGCACGTCCGAGAGATGCCAAGGGCTCGAGCCGCCCACCCGGCAGTCCCGAGGGGCAACGATGGGGGGGACTGGCAGAGGGGGCGAGGCATCCACCTGGACTCGGCGGATGCATCGTCGGTAGATCGGCGATGCGCCCCCGATAGCAGAATCGCACCTTCCTGGGTGGGTTGGGGCTAAATCGGGCCCCCGTCGGCGATCAATGGGCGATTGAGGGTCGATGCATACGTCCCTACATCCCCCCTCGAAATCAAACTCAAGGTCTTCCCGCGACATGGCGGCGCCCCAGGACCTGAACATTTCCATGTTCGCGCCGGAAGTGGCATCTGCACACACAGAACTCGGACCCCGTGGCCCGCGTTTCGCGCGTCGACCACCGTCAAAAACTTGCGTTTGACTGCGAGGGGGTTGTATGCCCGTCCCCTACCGTTGCCCTTGCGCTCCTCCATCCTTGGTCCCAGCCGCGGCAGGTCCTGGGCGCAAGCCACGGCCCCGGCGGCGCCGAGGAACGCCCGCGCCCGACGGGCGCGGGGCCGCGGGCTCTGGGCCGGAGGTGCAGGCAAGGGCGCTGGCCGAAGGTTGTTCTGTGTTGTTTTTCCAAGGAGCGGAACGAAGGGCGGGGAGGAGGGCAAGTCAGGACGAGGACAAGGCGGGAACCCTGAGACCCGCAGGGAGTCGCAGGTCATTTCACACCAGGGGTGCTCGCCCGATTACGGGCCCTGGAGATCCCACAGATCGATGCGGCTCGAGAGGTGGTGCAGAACAATTGTGTCTATAAAGCTCTGCTCGTGATTCTCCCCGGAGTTGCAGCGTTCTCGCAACATCGGGTTGTCGGGGAAGACAAGTCTGGACCAAGACAAAACGGGAATCGCTAAGAGCCGGAAGGCCATGGAGGACACATCGGGCTGTGGGACGACGGCAGGGATATGAGGGCACGGCCGGATGAGGACAGCGCGGAATCTTCGAGAGCCTGGTACCCTCTGAACGATCCGAAACGCTCCAGAACGCCCTGAGAGCGATCGTTGTCCTCATCCTGTGCCTGCCCGACGGCGGCTGGCGGTCGGGCCGCCGGGAGACCCTCAGATCCGACGCTACATCAACACATGCAACATCGTGACAAATCATGACCGGAGCCCTATAGACCCCATCTTTCTGCTGCTTTTCTCGAGCCTGCTCGATCCGTGATTTTCAAAGACGTGCACGGCGGGGGCGTTTTTTTACAGCGCGACAGCCCGGAACGAGTCTCCGGAGACCCAGCACATGTAACACCGATCGCCTCGACTCTCCCCGTGAAAAGGGACGTCTGGAGCTCCTCGAGAT